>JAKIJQ010000414.1:0-65874 GCA_023373905.1 Rhizoglyphus robini
GTCATTAATTGAGTATAGAAAAGTTGTTCCCCCAAACCGTGTGACCACCGAGTCTAAGTCTTCAGCACATAGTGAAAAGTGTCATTTTGAACAACCCAGGTAATTCTCAAACTGTTGCAAAATCCTTGCTTCTCGTCACATTATCACTATTTGTACTTTTATATTTGAATCTTCAATTAAACTTTTTTCACTTGTGTCTTTTTTTTTCGTTTTTCAATCGTCCACATTCTGGTTCTTCCTTTTTTACTTCTCATTTCTTTTCCCCTCTCGGACCATTCCACATAGACATGGTTAGTATGACATGATCATTATGAGCAATATAAAACCTTTGTTATTAGATTCTCTAAATTGCGGTCTTTGAGTATATTTTGTCACACTTATTACACGTCATTGCATGTGTTATTTTAATATTTGTCATATTAAAACATACAACATACAATGAAAGCAACTTTATTTATCAATTCTGTATATGTGAATGATTCGAAAGAATGTCGGTGAGCACTCGATGTAATTGAGTATTGAGTATTTCAGCAGACATGTCAATGTATTTGAAGTTCAACTCTTGAACATGAATAAACAAATATTCGATTAACAGCATTGTATTACATTACTTGAAACAGTTTATGTTGATTTTAAATAAATAATTAATTAATTAATTATAACATTTAAATATGTAATTTGTAATTTGAAATCAATAAAAATAGTAATGTCATTTGTGAACATATGGAATGTCTGTATGTGACTCACTTACAAATAAGCACGCAGAGTGAGAGAGTTCGGTCAGCAGCCTTTGTTATTGTTCTTATTTTTGTATTTTTTGCAAACTCAACTCTCGGGTCAATTTTGACTCTTGGTCAAATGGCTCAGCCTTTTGATCAAGTACTGGTAAGGAGAATCAACCCAAGAATATCTCTGGCCATCTCAAACTCTGATTCGTCACCACCGAAATTAGATTCGCTAAACACTCTTCACTCGTTTCTTTTTTGCAACTCTCGTGAACGCCCGACTTGTTTGAACCTCGTTTGGACTAATTTTTTCCCCACAAATATTAACTTTGTGTTTGGTTTTTTTCTCGCAAAATATAAAAAGAAGAATCAGTTTGTGAATATCTGCTTTTTGGTTCGCATTTTGTGTTTTTTGTCCTTTCTGGCAAAAAAAAAGAATCGATCTGGAAACATGTTCTGGTCATCTCGACCGTAGTGTGGCCACTGGTTCGTTGCCACATACATTCGATGTCTCGATTGTTGAATCATTTGTTCAACTCGATTTATCGTCGGAGGAATCTTTTTTCTCTCGATTGGGTCAACGAACTTGTGGATGCGATTTTGTCTCGATTGGAGATGCAGGAGTTGATTCATCTGAAGGTAGTGTGCAAGAAGTGGCAGGCGGTGATCTACTGGATTGGTTTCACCAAAAAAATCGTTATCAGTGGCAAAAAGTAACATTTGCAGTTAAGTGATGTCAACTTTCAAGAAACGATCGTTTGGGCAGATTGATTTGAACAGCTTCACTCATATCAAAGTTAAGCAATTTTGGAGGGAACATTTTCTATCACAACTTGTCAAACTCTTTTCCAAACATTGAATCTATCGTTATGGATTTGCCTTTGAGTGACATTGTCGATGTTCTACCCGGTTGAACCAGCTCACCTCTTTGTCATTTACTTTTTGACCGTTCTACGCCAAGTAACGAATATTCCAAACTACTGGACTCATCAATTCGTGTGCCTCACTCAAACGACTCGACATTCAAGCTGTAATCTACTGTTCAATGTCGCTACTTTGCACCAACATTGGCTCGATTGGAGCAATTACATTTGAGCTATGAAGAGTCACTTATTGGTAACTTTGGTCCGAATTGCTCATGGGTTTGTCTGGATTTGTACTATGAAGAAGACCGCACCACGGCACACCGTCAACGGCGAATGGCTGGCCAATGTGACTAATCTTTAAGTTAACGACAGTTGGGTGAGCTCGATCGTCTAATCGAGTATCTCAGTCAACATGCTGTCTCATTGCAAGTGTTGCACCTTAAAGGAAGAGTAGTTGAATTTGTGTATTCCACTAATTGTGACCTTTCTATTGTAGAATTACACTCGAATGAACTCTCAAATGATTGGGCATCTTTTGCAAGCTGGAACACTTGAACGAACTTGAATCACCTACATTTTAGTTGATTTGCCTCAATCCGGAAGAAGCTGTCGCATGTTTCAACTCGAACCACTCTGCCTCAATTCGAAATATTCACTCTCGCCATGCAATTTTGTCACCCTAAAAGACTGTGATCAGCTCACTTCGATATTTTGCGCTATATTGCCCACTGTTTGAGCACCTGAATTTGAGGTGCAATTTCTTCACTTAAACTGGAAACTTTCGAGCAGTATTTGCACCGTTTCACCAAATTGCGCGTTCGCACTCTTTTTTAGTATAATGTATTTGTAATGTAGAGGCTCACTGTAAGCGTGAGTCTGCAGCTTCTTCTATGGTTCACTATTTCTACCCATTCATATTCTACTTTATCTTATATTTTTGTATCTTTGTAATCTTTTTTGCGCTTTCACTGTTGTACTGTTACTACTTCTTTCTCATTGTAACAGAAATCATCTACGAAACCTCACGATGCACATCCTGTGGTGCAATACTTTGCATCTGCATTATGTAATCGAAATCTACACTTCTTTTGATATATTCTTTCTTCAAGTAGTTTATAAGGAGGTCGAAAGTGAGCGAGTAAACAATTCTTTTCTACGAAATGAAGATGCAAAAAGAAGACCACCTCATCACACCCATAACCTCTCTCTCCAACTCGACTTGCGATGCTGATTTCTCTTCACTTTACCAAGAGGGAATTTGGAAAGTTGTACATTGCCATTTTCGAGGATGCTCAATCAAATGGTGCAAGTGGTTTTATCAAATTCAATTGGATAATCCGTGAAAATCCCTTGTTACAGTCTTGGACATAGATAGGGTATTTTGAAAAGTTTGATATTTCCAAGAGGTCATTACCAAAGTTAGTCGAGTTGTCTTCCTCGCTTCGCTTCACTTTTATCACTTTTTGTTTTTATTTGTTCTTTTTTATATTTGTATTCTTTAAATAAACTTTTTTGTGAACTTAATTCACTTGTGAAAGTCTTTATTTCATTTTCCAAGTGACCACCTTCAGTTTTCCCCCTTCTACGCTTCTGTTTTAGACTCGGACCATGCTGAACCTGGTCGGTGTGACATAATCTATAAATGTTACATTATAATATAATGATTATTTGTGCAATATAACACTGTTTGTGAACACAGATTAGATGCGATTGCTCTCAAATGTATACTTTTGTCATACATTTATATTTTGCATCTTATTTATCTTCAATATTTGTCATTAAAAGTAACAATAAAAGTAACTTCCTTTGTCAACTCTGTAAATGTGAATGATTCTAAGGAATGTTGGTGAGTTCGATTGTGTAATTGAGTATTCCAGCAAACATGCTGTCGCATTGCAACATTTGGACAACACGTGAACATTATCCATCAACAATCTTTTCTGTAATATTTGTAATGTAGAGCCTCGCTGTAGATGTGAGTCTTCTGCAGCTTCATCTATGCGTCACTATTTCTACCCATCCTTACACTTTATCTTATTGTATCTTTATAGTCTTTTTTGTAGCTTACTTTTGTACTGTTACTACTTCTTTCTCCACACTTCTCTAGTAACAGTAATCACCCACAAGAAGCATCACGATGCACATCTTATTGTGCAATATTTGCTACATATGCATTATGTAATCGTAATCTACACTTCTTTTTGATATATTCTTCAATACAAATAGTTTATAAGGATATCGAATGTGAGCGAGAAGACAATTCGTTTCAACTAAATGAAGACATAAGTAAGAATATTCTTAAGACACCTGCTCAACCAGAGCCCTCGCTTAATAGACGGTTATTTAGATTCTCTTTAACGTAATCAAGAAGAAACTTGGAAAAGTTGCTTTTATTATCATTTTTCGATTGTGCTGAATTCAATGGTGATGGTGGTTTGATCAAATTCAATTGGACAATCCGCGAAAATCTCTTTTTAGCCAAATTGTCTTCGTCTCCTTGTTTCTTGTCGCTTTATCACTATTGTACTTTTTATATTTGTATTTTCAATTAAACTTTTTTAAATGAAACTTAATTCACTTGTGTTTTTATTTAGTTTTTCAAGTGTCCTCCTTCCGGTTCTCTTTCTATTTCTGATTTCTATTAACAACTTTGTATTACGAGGTTACCTCTAAGGTCAGCAGTCTTTGTTTTTGACTCTTATTTTGTGTATTTTTTTGCATACTCAACTCTCATGTCAATTTGACCATCAAATGGCTCGTAAAAGCCTTTGATCTAACCTTTGATTACTCGTAAAAAGAATCAACACAATAACTGTTGGACAAGTGGATTTGTGCGACCCTTGAGTCACCATTCGAATGTCGAATGTTCGACTAACATGTCTCAACAGAGAACTCTATTTGTGCACATATATCGCTGCACTTGCTCTGTTCGTAGTCGTACTGATTTTTGTTCTTGTTCTCTAATAAAGAACTTTTACTTTCTCGTGTGCCTCCCTGTTTGCTCTTGTGGACGGAGTCACCCTTTCGGACTCCCCAAGACCTGTTCGCTCTTGTAGACGAGTCACCGCTTGGACTCCTCAAGACCTGGTTGCTCTTCGTGGACGAGTCACCCGCTTGGACTCCCCGGAGACTTGTGCTTTGCTCTTGTGGACGAGTCACCCTTTCGGACTCCCCCAACACCTGTTCGCTCTTGTAGACGAGTCACCGCTTGGACTCCTCAAGACCTGGTTGCTCTTTGTGGACGAGTCACCCGCTTGGACTCCCCGAAGACTTGTGCTCTGCTCTTGTGGACGAGTCACCCTTTCGGACTCCCCAACACCTGTTCGCTCTTGTAGACGAGTCACCGCTTGGACTCCTCAAGACCTGGTTGCTCTTTGTGGACGAGTCACCCGCTTGGACTCCCCGAAGACTTGTGCTCTGCTCTTGTGGACGGGTCACCCTTTCGGACTCCCCCAGCACCTGTTCGCTCTTGTAGACGAGTCACCGCTTGGACTCCTCAAGACCTGGTTGCTCTTTGTGGACGAGTCACCCGCTTGGACTCCCCGAAGACTTGTGCTCTGCTCTTGTGGACGAGTCACCCGTTCGGACTCCCCAAGACCTGGTTGTATCTTTGTGGCCGAGTCACAGCTTGGACTCCCAGAAGACGTTTGCTCCAACACAATAATATGTCTCGCCATCTCAACCATGTCCCCTGACTCGTCACCAACGAAATTTGAATCGTCAAAGGCTTTCTCTCGTTTCTTTTTGGTAACTCTCGTGAACGCTCAACTTTTTTTGAACCTCGTTTGACAATTTTCCCACTAATCTTTAGGGGTATGGTATTTTTTCTCAAAAATATATAACGAAGACATCAATTTGTGAATATCTTCTTTCAGTGCGCACTTTGAATTTGTTGTCTTTCTCGCAAAAAAGAATCGATCCGAAAACATGTCTCGTCATCTCAACCGTAGTGTGGCCACTGGTTCGTTGCCAGAAAATCGAAAGTGAGCTAGAAGACAATTCGTTTCTACTAAATGAAGAAGAAGTCTATCTCATCATGAGTCATCCACCAGTGAACTCTCTCACCAGCTCAACTTAATCGCCCGTCTTCATCCCCTAGCTTATCTACTCTACTTTAACATTTGTTCTATTTCTCTTCAAATTACTTTTTTTTAACTTAATTCACTTGTGGCTGTGGTATCTTGGCACTTGGTTTTTACAAGATTCCTACAACAATTCAATATTAACACTTTGTATTACGTGGTTTCCTTGGGCTCCCAACTTCTGTTTGGACATTGAAATTGACCTAAATCTAAATCATTTTTGAGTTGCATCAACTTATTGTTAAAAGTAGTACAGTTCAACTCTTATCTCTGTTTTTTACTTTTACAATGCAAAAAAAAATCGTTTTGAATGGTCACTCCCTTTATTTATACGGACACTACGTCCTAGGAAGCACCACGACGCACTTCTTTTGGTGCAATATCTGTTGCATCTATAATATTATTATGTAATTGTAATCTGCACTGCTTTTGGATATTTTTTCTTCAAGTGGTTTATAAGGAGGCGAAAGACAAGTCATCTCTACAAGAAGACGTAAGAAGGAACACCATCTTCTCAAATGTCATCTCTCTCAAAACCCGAAACTCTACTCCCGGCTCTGGTCTCACTGGTTTTACAACTTCCGTTTAGACATCTCCTCCCATCTCTTAAACCAGTGTCTATTAGTTCAACTCGACTTGGTCGATTGTGACTTTGTCTCCTTGCTTTTTGTCACTGCTCCACTATTTCTACTTTTTTCAAGTGTCCACTTTCTGATTCTTCCTTTCCTACTTCCTTTTTCTCCTCGGACCTGGACTGGTAGATCAGTCTATATCGAGAAGACAATTCATCTCTAAATGAAGACCGAAGAAGGGAAGATCTCCTCTCATCTCCTCAACCAGTGCCCTTGGACCTCAATTCGATGAACCTAGCCGGTTTGACCTTAATCAATAACACTGTTTGTGAACACATACATAGAAGATGCTATAGATATGCTACAAATACTTTTTTTATTTTTTCATTTTCTACTAACCGCTTAAAATCATGTCTGTTACAACGATGATGATTGCGTAATCTTTTAAAATTTAGGGAAATCGAAAGTGAGCGAGAAGTCAATTCGTTTTCTACTAAATGAAGAAAGAAGACCTCCTCAATCTGTCTCTCACCAGCTCAACCTTCTCAAGAACCATATTTCTATGTTCGCGATTTTTTTAGTCTCTTTGCTTCTCGCCTATCTTACTATTTGTACTTTGTTCAACATGTCCTTCAAATTACTTTCTTTTATTATGAAACTTACATTCACTTGTTTGGCGATGGTATCTTGGTTCAATCAAGTCCTTCGTAACATTGATTTTTCTTGTCAATCACAATTCGAACATAATATGAGGCAAAATCAGGGCTCTCTCCCAAAGCTCTAATTTCCGCTCTGGTCTAATTGGGATCCCAACTCCGTTTGTACATTCAAATTGGGCTAAACTTAATCACCATTGAGTGGAATCAACTAGACCAGGATCGTCGTCGGTGCCGGCCCCACGAAATCATTTCAAAGGTAGGCAAAGCGTTCATTTACCGCTCTTAACTCTCAGTTTACCACCTTTGGCATAAGCTAAATTGACCAGAAATCGTAAAAAAATTCTCCCAATCCATTTTACTGGCTCAGAAAACGAAAAACAAGGTCATTCTTGCCTACCTTCGCCTACTGGCTGGTCCGGTACTGATCGTCGTGATTTTCAATTAACCTCACAATCAGTTCCTCGAGGGAATCTCGAATTGTTTGTTGGCCAAATTTGACAAATTACATTTAACCTCGAGATAGTTACAATTTCAGTTTAAAAATAAAAATGTGAGATTTGCGGTGCTTGACAAGTTTTAATTAATTAGATTCTCAAACCAAATAATATTTTTGTTGAAAATGCTAATTTTCACTTCTTTTAGGCTATTCGTCCTATGTGAACGGCCACAAACTGTTGTGTTGTGTTGTGGCATGTGTCTATGTGTCACTCGCACTCGTGTTTTGGTTGTGCTTTGTGTCGTGCTTTATTTGTTTGCTCTTCTTGACCAAAACTACGTTTGTCTGTTTTGAGATCACCTCCGAAGCTACTTGGTAAGTTATAATATGACAACCAAATCATTAGTGACTCACTAATAGTGAGTGATGTTACTATTTTGATTACAGCAATACACAACAACATGCATTCGCGTAATGTCAAGCCGAATCTCGTGGATGCCTTGGCACAACTCGAAATTGGTGGACAGTCACGACCTCGTTCCTTCAACAAATTACCAAACGAATTGTTACGAGCAATTCTGCGCCGAGTGCAGGCACACCACCTGATTCGACTCAGACTGGTGGACAACAGGTGGAGGGCACAGATCGAGGACATTTGGAGGGATAAAAAGTGTTTAATGATCGGACAACGATGGGACAAGGTATATCTATCGAGATTGTCTGCACATATGAATGGTCACCTCAAGTTAAGCACCGATTTTGTCTTTATACAACTCAAATCCAATGGACTCTATTGTGATATTCCCTTGTCTGGCCATCTTTGCAATCTTCTCCCGAAACTATTTCCAAATATAGAGCAATTCTATATAATTGGGAATGTCAAGTCTTCCTCTCCCGAATTCACCTCAATGCTCAGTCAGTGGTTGTCAACTTTATCCACTCTTTCGCTGTTCAAATTCTCAAATCAAAATAAATTCAGCGAACTTTATGATCAGCTCAACCAAATGACCAATCTAAAGCGACTTAATTTTGATTTTATTCCATCCATAAAAGAATTGGCACCAACATTTGCACGACTTGAACATTTCTCTACATTCGCATGGAGTACTAATACTGTTAACGAGATTGTGCCATTCTTTGGAGAAGGATTTTGCAGTTTAGGATTCATTTTCGGTTATGTTAACATTCAAATGATCTCTAACTGGAATTCTCGATTTGTTCGCAGTCTCGTACGATTGGGTTTATCTACATTTTATCCTCAAGTATTGCCGTTCATTTGTGAACATTTTTCTTCATTGCAAATGTTGCGAATTGATGTAGATGGTTGTCAGGTAGGATTGTTGGCGTGTTTTTATTAGTGATTTAATTTATTTTCTATTTTAGTTCACCACCGAAATGATTGCAAATTTGGCTCGATTGACTCATTTGAGTGAGTTACGAATTGATCGCACCAAAATTGAGCTGGCCACTCTTGATGTTGCTAAACTGAAGCCACTGCTCAACATTCGAACCTTTTCGTTGGTGGATTTTGCATTTATGAATGGTGGACGCGTGTCACGTAATTACGATGTTCCTCAGTTTGGCCGAATTCTTTCGACCATTCTTCCCAATGTCACCAAATTGACTGTCAAAAGTGAAACATACCCAGATATTGGAAATCTGTTCGAGGCCCATTTGAATCACTTTGTCCATTTGCGTTCGTTCAATGTGGAACTGGACAATTCGATTGTGCGTTTGATGGAATAACAAGACGAACAAATCAAGAAATTACCATCTTCAGGATTTAAATGTTAAATTGAGTGAGAACACAAATCAAATTAACTTTATTACAGATCTTTTTGCATATTGATGCCAATAATAAATCTTTTCTGTTCTGAACACGACTTTACCTTTTTGGGAGATTGACTTCTGTCACGGTTTGTGTGCGCAACTTTTCATGATTACCTTTTCAGGTTAAAATGACTGACAATAAAAAGGTTACATTAGATTAAGATTCATTTCCATTTTGTTTGGATTTTTTTTGTGAATGAGTACAAATGTAGCTTTTGGTCTAAATGTGCAATGTGTACTAAACGGGAGTTCGGCTAATCCTCCAATGGTAATGTTTGGATCTGTTTGGCATACTCAAACAGTCCATTGTTTACATCACACTCAACACTGTCAATACACCCCAAACTCACTATCTTCGAAAATATTCTCTTCGTAGTTTATCGGTTTTCACTAAATAATCGATTTAAATGTTAACATTGAACAATCGTGTAGGTTGTTTTTAGTTTGTTGTTAAAATTTGACAAACTTAACCCTGAGATAGTTTCAAAAATAAAAATGTGAGATTTGCGGCGATTGACGAGTTTTAATTAATTAGATTCTCAATCCAAATAATATTTTTGCTGAAAATATTAATTTTCATTTCTTTTAGGGGGTTCGTCCTATGTGAACGGCCCCAAACTATTGTGTTATGTTGTGGCATGAGTGTCACTCGCACTCGTGTTTTGGTTGTGCTTTGTGTGGTGCTTTATTTTTTGCTCTTCTTGACCAAAACTCGCGTTTATTTGACCTTTTTGAGTTCACCTCCGAACTCTACTTGGTAAGTTATAATATGACAACCAAATGTATTTGTGTATGTATTTGACCGTTTTTAATACAGCAATACACAACAACATGTATAAAGTCAAGCAGTTTTTCGAAGCCTTGGCACAACTCGAAATTGGTGAACAGTCACGACGTCGTTCCTTCAACAAATTACCCGTTACTATTCTGACCCCACCGCCAACTCCTCCACCGCCAAAACCAGAAAAAAATCGAACGGCGGTGGCAATTCCTCCTCGTATCCTATATCATTATATTCCCTACTATGTTGTACTGAATGAACAGTACCTGGAAAAGATGGCCAAACTGGCGTACGATCTCTACAGACTCAAGATTGTGCCCGATAATTCTAATAATAAGGTGGTCGATAGTAATAATCACGGTTTAGAAAATGGCGCCGAGTCCCAGAATCCTGATTCTGCTGAACCAGAAAAGGACAAAAATGATGAACAACTCGTGCCTGATGTGCCCCCACTGGAGGACGACTTTGATTCGGGTTAGTATTCTTCTTTTTAGGTTTTGGTTTTAGTTTTTGTTTTAGTTTTTGGGTAGTTATTCCAGACAATTCATTTGATAGTTAGCCCGGACATTTATTTGTGTTTGTGTTAGTTTGGGAATTTAGTGAGTCGAGTCAATCTGTGGGATATTAGCTTGTTCAGGCAATTGGTGAGTTAGTTCAGATAATACTTGTTCGGTTAGTTAATCCGTACAATTGTTTGGGTTGTTAATCAGTATATTTGAAGGATATATTGACAGGACAATTTGTTGGGAGATAGTTCAGGCAATTGTTTTGGTTATACGAGTCTAGATAACTATTTGTGTTGTAAAAGTAACGTCCATTGTGAACGTGTTGCGCTATACAGTTGAGTCACTCAACTTGAGTGTTTGTGTATGTACAAAAGCAAACGGCTCTCTTGTAAACACGCCAGTGATTTCAGTGACTGAATTTCAGTCAGCAGCAGCAGCTTTTTTGTATAGCTCTCATTTTGTCTTTTTTGCAAACCACAACTCTCAGGCCAATTTGACTGTGAAATGGCACGTAAATCCCAGAAAGCTCGTGCTCGTAAGAAGAATCGATCCAAGAATATGTCTTCTCATGCCAGCCGTAATGTGGCCACGGCTTCGTCACCACCGAAAGTCGCTCTCGATGTCGCGATTGCTCAACTCGATCTATCATCATCTGGTGGACCTTTTACCCGACTGCCCAACGAACTGTTGGAAGCTATTCTGGCGCGTTTGGACATGCAGAAATTGATTAAACTACAGGTGGTGTGCAAGAAGTGGCACGCGGTGGTCTTTTTGATTAGCCAAAAGAAGAAGTCTTTGTATTTGACTTTTTATTTTAACTATAAATTTAAGTATCAACGAGGCGATTATATTAAGATTTATAAGAAACGATCATTCGGACTTATCGATTTGAAAACTTTTACGAATATCGAATTAAAGTTCGTAAATTCGGATCTGCCAACGCAATTGAACAAACTTTTTCCCGACATTGAATCTTTAGTTTTGGATATGTGTTCGCTGTGGATTGGACTGAGGGATTTTCTTCCTGTTCTCTCTCAATTGCATCTGAGCAAACTCACCACTTTGTCAATTACTATTCCCGTATATTCTTGCAAGCAAACTATAGTCAAACTACTGACACTGATCAATTCATTTGTCTCACTTAAACGACTTGACATTGCACCTTCCTTGAAACGTAAAATTTTACTTCTTGGCCCAACATTGGCTCGTTTGGAGCAATTTTCATATTACAGTTATGAGCCTTCACTTGTTGATCTCTTTGGCCCGAATTGCTCGCGTGTTTCGCTGAATGGTTTCCTTGAAAATATCAACTTTTCTCAATGGCACTCCAACAACGCTCAATGGCTGGCCAATGTGACTCATCTCGAACTGAAGAATGTTCAAATGGAAGGTCAACATATTGACAGTCTTATCGTGCATGCTGTCTCGTTGAAAGTGTTGCGTCTTGAAGCAGCTGAATGGGTACGTTGATTTTTTTGTTTAACATTTTAGGTTTTCATTGTTTTCTTACAGGGTTCTCAAATTCGATTGACTCCACAAATGATTGGTTATCTTGCCAAAATGAAGCACTTGACCGAAATTGAAATGAGCCGAATCATCTTTGAGTTGCCTCAACTGGACCAGGCTCGTGAAGATTTACAATTGGCCCAACTTGACTCACTGGGAATCTGTACTTTATCGATCATAGAATTGGTTTGTCCTGGTATGAGTCGGGATTTCCGCACGTTTTTATTCGTTACTGTACTCTCGGCCATTTTTCCCAATGTTGAGTACTTGAACATTGCTATCTCATCTTATTTTCGACAGCTACATGTGATGGGGTGGGATTTGGAAAAATTCCCAAAGCTGCAAAAGCATTCGTTTAAACAATTCGAATATTAAACACAGAAATGTATGAATCTTGATATAATTTTTGTTGTATCTATATTTTTTCGCTCGTACAATTCACAACACACTTTGTTTGTACTTTTAAATTTATAACTAAAGAATCTTAATAATACTACTAAACTTTGTCAAAAGTTGTATTTCGTTTTTTACTTTTTGAGAAAATACATTTTAAATAGAATTCTTTTACATTACTTTTACTTTAAATTAAAATTTTACTTTTTTGTAGTAGCTCGCATTTTAATCTTTACCAGTCTAACTCAAAAACAATTTAACTGTAAAATGACAAGCAAATCTCAGAAAGCTCGTTCTCGTAAAAAGAAGAGGAATCAATCCTCAAATATGTCTCTTCATCTCGATCGTAATGTGGTTCCTGCTTCGTCACTACCGAATGCTCTCGATATCGCGATTTCTGAATCGTTTACTCAACTCGATTTATCATCTGATGGACCCATCTCACGATTGCCGAACGAATTGGTGCAATCTATATTGACACAAGTTGACATGCAGGAGTTGATTCATCTGCGGATTGTGTGCAAAAAGTGGGTGGCGGTGATCCTCTCGATCGGGGATACCAAGAAATCGTTGTGGTTGACCGAATATGACAATGAACATGAACATGATGATGTTAACTATCTCAAGAAACGGTCGTTTGGACAGATCGATTTGAACACTTTTACAACTATCAAACTAAAGTCTTATTCTAGTTTGAAATCTCAACTTGGCCAACTCTTTCCCAACATTGAATCTATCGCTATGGATCTGCCTGTGAACAATATTCTCACTATTCTGCCACAATTTCATTTGAACCGACTGACCACTATATCAATTCTCAAATATTTTTCTCGTGATTTCGGTTTTGCTGCAAGTACTGATGAATACCAAAAACTACAGACACTCATCAATTCGTGCGTTTCGCTCAAACGACTCGACATTCAAGTTTTAATGAATTGTTCAATGTCAAAACTTGCGCCCACATTGGCTCGATTAGAGCAATTTTCTTATTTGAGTTTTGAGTCAATTTTTGGCCATTTTGGTCCGAATTGCTCACGAGTTTCTCTTGGAAGATTTGGAGAAGATTTTAATTTTGAGCATATCATCAACGGTCAATGGCTGGCTAATGTGACGCACCTCGACCTAAAGAATGTCTGCAAGCTCGATCGTGTAATTGAATATTTCAGTAAACATGCTGTTGCATTGCAAGTTTTGTATGTTGAAGTAGAATGTTCTTCAGAAGTTGAATTTTATTAATAGATTTGTTTATAACATTAACATTTTTTCACTTAGACGGCCATCACTCGATTGACCCATCAAATGATTGGTCATCTCGCTAAACTGAAACATTTGACAGAAATTGAGCTGAACCGAGTCTACATTGAGTGGACTCTACTGGACATGTTTCGTCGTGATTTTCATTTGGCTCAACTTGTCTCACTGCGAACCTGTACCCTCACTATCATTAGTATGACTACTCAGAGCACGGACAGTGCTCAATTGGCGTCTGTACTCTCGACCATTTTGCCCAATGTTCAACACTTGAACATTACTATCAATGATATTTCCTTTGGCATTTTGCAAGGTGTCGAGTCGTATTTGGATTATTTCACCGAATTGCAAACACATTCTTTTAAGATGTTTCAACTGAATTTCAGAGACTTTTAATTCTAATTGTAACATTAAATCTTTTGATTAATAAAGGATAATTGAAATATACCATCAATGTGACTGATTAGATCTACTCTCGTGCTGAGAGTTATGAGATGATGACAAGTCGATCTGGAATGAAAATAGCTGTGGTGTTACGTGGCGACATACCGATAGCATGTTCTCACCACAATATATTATTTGAATTTTAAATTGATTTTACATTGTAAAATTTACAACCTCATGCTTTGGACAACTTCAACTGGATTTTCCCATTGTTGCTGTTCCACAATCAATCGACCAATTGCCTAACTGATTTCTTTTTCTCTGAAACTACTTTCAAAAAATTTATTTTATTCTTTTTAATCTAATTAATCCTTTTATGCTAATTAATAACTTGTTGACACACTGTAAACTTTCATTCAATTTACTAAACATTTGAAACCTGCTTTTTAAGGTGCAAACCTGAAACGCAACAATACGGGGACGGTAACCCAGGTTGTATATAAAAGACACACGGTGTCTACCAATCAAAATCAATCCATCGGTCGACATGTTTGAAGATACAACTAGCAAAAAAATTATGCCCCCACTTATATTACAAAAAAACGTCGTTTGTGAATGTGTTGAGCAATATAGCTCAAAGTAAATGTGCCAGTGAGAGTGCTTTCAGTGTAAACTTTACGTTTGTTCATTTCTCGGAAAAAATCGATTTGAAAACATGTCTCATCATCTCTGGCGTAATGTTGTCTTTGATTCGTTACTGAATCGTTTGCTCAATTTAATATATCCTCGGATGGACCCATTTCCCGACTACCCAACGAACTGGTGCAATCAATTTTGGCACGAATCGAAATTCAAGATTTGATTCATCTGCGGGTGGTGTGCAAGAAGTGGGATGCGGTGATCTGCTCAATTGGATTGAAAAAAGAAATCGTTGTGTTTCACTTTGGGCCTTCATCATCATACAAAAGGTTTTCAAATTAAGAAACGATCGTTCGGACTGATTAATTTGGCCAAATTTACAAATATCAAATTAAAGAAGAACTTGTCATTTCATATTGACAAACTCTTTCCAAACATTGAATCCATCGTTATCGATCTACCGTTTGGTTACATTCTCGCTGTTATGCGTTGGTTACCTCTAAACCAACTGACCACTTAATCAATCACAAATAACCAGAATTTTTTTATTAGCAATTTTGAAATCAAAAAGCTACTCGCCTTCATCAATTCGTGCATCTCACTTAAACAACTCGATTTACAAATTCGAGTCTATTCTCAAATATCAATGCTTACACCAACTTTGACTCGATTAGAGCAATTTGCGTATTCGGGGTTATGAGTCTTCATGAAAACTTGCACGTGAGAAGTGCACTTGCTCGACTCTTCGGTCCGAATTGCTCACGAGTTTCTCTAGGAAAATTTGGTGAAACAATCAACTGTTTTGAATGGCACGCCATCAACCTTCAATGGCTAAACAATCTGACACATCTCCAATTGAATCATGTTCGTGATCTCGCAAGTTTAACGATTTGAAGTAAGTTTTAGGATTTTTATGATTTTGATATTAATGTTTTCATATTTTCAGTTTTGCAGCACTCGAATGACACCTCAACTGATTGGTCATCTCTCCAAACTGAAACACTTGACCGAAATTGACTTGAATTGACTCAATAATTATCACGATTCTATGCATAATCTTTATGTCTTTATAATAATAATAATAATAATAATATAATAATTCGTGTATTTCTAATTGACAAAAAATAAATCAAGTCAATACTTCCATACGATTTTGATTTGATTCTCAATCTATGGAAACCACAACAGATCACCACTCTCTCGTTGATTGGTCAATTTGTTCCACGTTTTGGCCAACAAGTGGACAACTTTGCCGAAAGCATCAATTCACTCGATTCACTCAAACGACTCGATCTATGTGGAGAATTTTATGATCTTCTCAATCTGCTGATTCTCAATGATGCTAAATGCTCTATATTAAAGTAACTTTGTTCAATCAAGTGAATACAAGTCTTTTGGTCATTTTTCTCAACTTTGTTTATTTAAATTTAAATTTAGTTGAAAGCTTTCAATTGAGAATTTTCCACATCAAATCGAACAACATTTTTTGTGCATCGTTTTCCCAATTTGCGTAAAACACAAAATTTACACTTTCTAAGTTTTTATTTGAATATTGAAAATTTTACAGGCAAATGCACAAATTAATAATTTTCCTATCTGACACAATTCAAATTAATCTGTACTGTCAAGATTTGGTGCAGACTTTGTGCACTCAACAAGCACTTTGTAATTTCAATTTACATTCTACATTTAAATGAAATGTAAATTTATGACATTTTAAATACATTAAATGTAAATTATAATTGCAAATGTGCAAAACACGATACGTCCTATGTGTACGAGACCGCGCCTGTGTGTTTTGTGTTCGGCTTGTAATTTGAGTTTGTGTTTGCTTTCGTGATTGCCTTTTTTCCTTTCGTTTCAATCATCTCGCAACCCTCGATTCTCTATCCCAAATGGATCCCAACCTCAAGCCTGCTATCGATGCGATCGATCCGTCAGTCAGCTCACTCACCTCCTCTTTGGTGCAACTCGAAATCAATCCCCACAGCACTACTGTTGGACCTATTAACCTTCTACCCAGCGAAATGATGCAATTGATTTTGGCAAAATTGAGACTGGACACTAATGTGAAGAAGTTGATTCGGTTGCGATTGGTGTCCACAAAGTGGAGAGCAATTGTTGAGGACTACTGTCAAATGAAGAAATCGTTGGTTGTGGTTCAAAAGAATCCACTGTTTGATGAATCTGTTTATACTGATGCATTTATAAGGAAACTATTTGGATTTGAATACACGAAAGATTATGCATGTTTGTTGTTGAATCCTAAATTGCCCTCCGAATGTCTGAACTCACTGTTGAATATATTTCCCAACATCGTAGACCTGTATATTTGGTTCGGTAAATATTGTCAACTTAAACATTTCATCACAACTAAATTCGATTATTCTTACAGAACGTACTCGAGTCTCTGATTTTGTTGTGTACATCAATTCTTTGGACTCTCTAAAGCAACTCGATCTGCATGGGTCATTTTTTGCTGTTTTATCCTCTCTATCTGGCGCATTGTCCAAATTGGAATACATTTCATTCGGTTTGCCCTTCAAATTCAACTACTATGAATCAACTTTAAAGGACGACGATCACCATCAGCTAATTTCGCATCTCGGTTCAAATTGTGTTCGGGTCAAGTTTAATCAATTTACACGATTTGTTTGTGACCAAATTCTTCTATGGCACAACCTCAATCCGCTCTGGTTGGCCAATCTCACCCATTTACAGTTAATTTGCACTGATTGTTCAAGTGAATTAAAGTTTGTTCAAGTTGTGCAATTTCTTAGTGAACACGCACCTTTGAAACTCTTTGGCTTTGACACTGACTCAATGGTATATTGTTTGATTTGCATTTTATGTTTTTTATTAACTTTTTTATATTAACTAAAATATTTTTAAAGCGTAATTCTTTTCATTTGACGCCAACTGTGATTCATAATTTGGGCAAGCTGACCAACTTGGCTGAACTTCAACTGAAGGTCAAAGTCGATTTCTTCGAATTGAATCAACATTCAGTGCCACTCACTTCCCTATCCACTGTCGTGTCCTCTAAACTTGAAGTCTATTTTAATAATCAACGGTTGTTCAGTGGTGATCTATGCACTCGACTTTTGTCCGCCATTTTACCCAATTTGGTCGATTTGGAACTTTCTATTGTGTTTCGTTATGCTGCCGAAATGTCGCAACATGAAATTGAGCAACATTTGGATCGCTTCCCGAAATTACGCAAACACAAAATCGAAGTTCGTAATTGGTAATTTAAAACTTTTATCTCATATTTTAGCCTTTTGTTTGTTTGAGGGTAACTCTAGACCCCTGCTCTTTTATTATAATAATATAATTTACACTCAATGTCATTTATATGTTTGCGATACTTTTTAACAATAAATTTGATTTATAATGAGATTTCGATTTGTTTTTTTGGTCCGAGAGATGCGTGGCACTTTTGTGTGCACGATCGTGAACGATTGATTCGCATTTTCCCTGATCTTTCCCGCCATTCAGCAGTGGGACTATTTTTGAATTATATTTATATTGATAATTATATTATTATTTTTTAATATTTAATATTTAATTTGTATCATTTGATATATTATTAATGATTTTCAATTTATGATGCTAAATGCTCTATATTAAAGTAACTTTGCTCAACTGCAATTTTGAACACGAGTCCTTTTTGGTCATCTTTGTCAACTTTGCCAATTTGCAATTTGAATTTGGTTGAAAGAGTGACCGTCAGTTTCGCCTGTTTTGTGATGTGTAATGAATCTCCGTTTTTAATATATCAATTTAAAGATCTTTTTATGCTGATTATAAATATATACATTAATCATCTGTCCGATAAGTGGATCTGAGTCAAATTGATCCAAAAGTAATTCAAAAACTACAGATGTCACTAACAAAATTATCTCTATTTACAAAGAAATTAACAAAGCAATACACAAGTTTAAAACAACATGAGTCAATATAAAGAAGTTTATCAAAACTTCTATCTAGAAAACACAGATAAACTCATCAAATCACGAGATGATTCAATTTCTTCTGATAAATGTCGTTTATTTCAACTTATCTTACCGTTTCAACTTTAATTCGACTGGTTTAATCAACGACAGTCATGGTTAAATCTAGATTTGTTCGCGTTAATTTCAAAATGACTCGTCTATTTTGAACTTTCAAGTTGGTTTAGTGTGAATGTTTTCATAAACTTCTTCATCTTTTGGATATCTTTTGGATACAATTTTTGGTTCAACCAGTTACCGGACAGATAAATGATATACATTTTTAGAACCAGTATTCAAAAGGCTTTAAATTGATATATATTTCGAGAAAATTGAACACACATCACAAAACAGGCGAAAAACAGCTTGTTTTGACGGTCACTCTTTGTCATTTAGTCTGCATTTTCTAAATCAAATCAAACAACATTTGTATTGTTTCCTTCAATTTGAAGCACACACAAAACTTTTCCTATTTTCTATTTCATTATTTTTAATTTTGAGAATTTTACTGATAAATTAATTAATTAATTACTAATTTCTTATCTGACACAAATCAACTCAATAATGTCAAGATATTTTGCAACAATTAAAAAGTACATCAAATTAGCACAGAATAATTAAACTTTCATATTTTAATAAACAAAAAATACACAATGTTTATGATGCGGATGCAAAATTTACTGGAGATTGCAAATTGAGATTGACGATTTAAATTACACTTGTAATTCAACTTGGAAATATATTTGTTGTAATTTGTTTTAGGTTTTTGATTTGAGTTCACACTTGCGGGACGGTTTTTGGTTGGCAAATTTTGAGTTTGATTTGATTTGAGAGTGTAAATTTATTTGACATTTTAAATGTAAATCATAATTGCAAATGTGTGAAAACAAGAACACGTCCTATGTGTACGAGACAAACCCTGTGTGTTTTGTGTTCGGCTTGTACTTTGAGTTTGTGTTTGCTTTCGTGATTGCCTTTTTCCCCTTTCGTTTCAATCATCTCGCAACCCTCGATTCTCTTTCCCCAAATGGATTCCAACCTCAAGCCTGCTATCGATGAGCCGTCAGTCAGCTCACTCACCTCCTCTTTGGTTCAACTCGAAATCAATCCCCACAGGAGTACTGATGGACCTATTAACCTTCTACCCAACGAAATGATGCAACTGATTTTGGCCAAATTGGGACTGGACATTGATGTGAAGAAGTTGCTTCGACTGAGATTGGTGTCCACAAAGTGGAGGGCGATGGTTGAGGACTACTGTGGACAGAAGAAATCGTTGATTGTGCGTCAAAACAACGAATTCTATGATGCATTTGTTGGCACATCATCTATCTATATACATAAAATTGAAAGTGTGTCTGTACGACCGCTATGGATTCGGAAACTACTGAATCGATTTTGATTAAACTTGGCATGGATTCTCTACTCGGGCCAGGAAAGGTTTTAGTCTTGGTCCCAAGTCAAAATATTGTGTGGAACTTGAGATATTAGGATTCTTAGGATTCTAATGTATTATTGCTATTGACGCATGCGCATTTGCACTTAACAACTGTGGGCATTCATCTTTTCAACACTGAGGTACTATAAAAGATATCAATGGAAGGTTCTAGAAAATGTCCTTTTTAGGAGAATACATCCATAAAAGGTTCTAGAAAATGGAATGTTCGAGAAACTTCTAGAATGTACCTTCCTATGAGGGATATATCAATAGAATGCTCTAGAAACTTCTAGAATGTACCTTCCTATGAGGGATATATCAATAGAATGCTCTAGAAACTTCTAGAATGTACCTTCCTATGAGGGATATATCAATAGAATGCTCTAGAAACTTCTAGAATATACCTTCCTATGAGGGATATATCTATAGAATGCTCAAGAAACTTCTAGAATATACCTTCCTATGAGGGATATATCTATAGAATGCTCAAGAAACTTCTAGAATATACCTTCCTATGAGGGATATATCTATAGAATGCTCTAGAAACTTCTAGAATATACCTTCCTATGAGGGATATATCTATAGAATGCTCAAGAAACTTCTAGAATATACCTTCCTATGAGGGATATATCTATAGAATGTTCGAGAAACTTCTAGAATACACCTTCCTTTGAGTGATATATCCATGGAATGTTCGAGAAACTTCTAGAATACACCTTCCTTTGAGTGATATATCCATGGAATGTTCGAGAAACTTCTAGAATACACCTTCCTTTGAGTGATATATCCATGGAATGTTCGAGAAACTTCTAGAATACACCTTCCTTTGAGTGATATATCCATGGAATGTTCGAGAAACTTCTAGAATACACCTTCCTTTGAGTGATATATCCATGGAATGTTCGAGAAACTTCTAGAATACACCTTCATTTGAGTGATATATCCATGGAATGTTCGAGAAACTTCTAGAATATACCTTCCTATGAGGGATATATCTATAGAATGCTCTAGAAACTTCTAGAATATACCTTCCTATGAGGGATATATCTATAGAATGCTCTAGAAACTTCTAGAATATACCTTCCTATGAGGGATACATTTATTGAGTTTTCATTAAATTCATTAGTTCCGGAGCGAAGCCCGGGTAGCACATCTGGTTTACCATAAATTCACATGTAGAGAAAAGATTTTCTGGATTTGGATACACGAAAAATTTTGCATGTTTGTTGTTGGCTCCTGAATTTCTCTCCGAATGTCTGAACTCACTGTTGAATATATTTCCCAACATCGTAGACCTGTATATTTTGTGGTCTGGTAAGTATTGTCAAATTTTTAAACATTTCATCACAACTAAATTCGATTATTCTTACAGAACGTACTCGAGTCTCTGATTTTGTTGTGTACATCAATTCGTTGGATTCTCTGAAGCAACTCGATCTCGATGGGCAATTTTTTGCAGCTTTATCCTCTATGTCTGGAGCATTGTCCAAATTGGAATACATTTCATTCGGTTTGCCCTACAACTTGTACGACTCTGAATCATCTTTAAAGGACGACGATCATCATCAGCTAATTTCGTATCTTGGTTCAAGTTGTGTTCGGGTCAAGTTTAATCAAAATACACGCTTTGTATGTGAACAAATTCTGCAATGGCACAACCTTAATCCGCTCTGGTTGGCCAATCTCACCCATTTACAGCTAATTTGCACTGATTGTTCAAGTGAATTAAAGTTTGTTCAAGTTGTGCAATTTCTTAGCGAACACGCACCTTTGAAACTCTTTGGCTTTGAAGCTGGCTCAATGGTATATTGTTTGATACATTTGACTAATATTTTTTTAATTAATTAATATTTTTTATAGTTTAATTCTCTTCATTTGACGCCAACTGTAATTCATAATCTGGGCAAGCTGACCAACTTGGCTGAACTTCAACTGAAGGTCAAAGTCGATTTCTTCGAATTGAATCAACATTCAGTGCCACTCACTTCCCTGTCCACTGTTGTGTCCACTAAACTGGTTGTCTATCACAGTGATCACCGGTTCAGTGGTGATCTATGCACTCGAGTTTTGTCCGCCATTTTTCCCAATTTGGTCGATTGGAACTTACGGTTGTGTTTCGTTATGATTATATCAAGATTAATCAAGAAATACTGGCGCAGCATGAAATTGAGCAACATTTGGATCGCTTCCCGAAATTACGCAAACACAAAATCGACGTTCGTAATGTGTAATAATTTATTTTAAAACTTTTATTTCATCTTCGCTTTTTGTTTGTTTGAGGGTAACTCTAGACCCCAGCTCTTTTATTATTATTACATAATTTACACTCAATGTCATTTATCTGTTTGCGATACTTTTTAATCAATAAATTTGATTTATAATGATGAGATTTCATTTGAACAATGAACGAATTTGATTTCTTTTATTATTCAGTTCAATTATATGAATTTTTAAGAATGTGACATTTTTAAATTTACACAATTATCATGATAGGATTGAAACTTTACTAAGAAATGAACTTATGATGTCAGACAGATTTTGATCACCTGTCTAGGTGTAAATAGTCTTTTAAAATTCACTCAAAATTTAGTTCAAAATAATCGAAAGTTGCGGTTTGTTGTTTTGATTGTGCGGTTTGTTGTGGTCGTCGAGTGGACAGGCTACTGACTGTCCTTACTGCAAATACTTTGCTGCAATAGCCCAAAATGAGATTATTTGGTTGGGCAGTGCTAAGTAGATGATGATGCCCACGATAAGGATGACGGTGATCACGTTAATAAAACACATTGGTGCAGTTTAGTGCATTCAGTGTGAAATCGTGACTTCAAGACAGTTTGACACTTGGCCGTGTGTCGTACTGGCTTCTCCCTTAGCGGGTAGATTACGGGCAAATTTAGATAAAAAGTAAACGTTATTTTTCGGTTAACACTTAATTTATTGTGATTATTATTATTATTGGAAGGCAAATGTAAGGAACAAATTCTCTTTAGCTTTAAACGAACGAACTATCGAGAGTAACGCAGTCTGTTTCTCGTTGAGTATTGGCAGGCTACTTCTCGTCTGCTTGATGATGTCTGTGCTGTTCTTCTTCTTGTTGTTGTTTGCTGATGATGACGATGGACTGTATGGACTGTAAGATCGGATGGCTGTTGGTGGTTACTTGAGGTTGGGTTGTTATGATGTTTTGACCGGAAAGCAGAAGCGTTCACTGACAGACTTGAGCTTGTTCAGTCTGGACTAGGTCACCGGAACTTGGGTCCTCGAATCCTAGGGCTTCGTAAAGTTGTTTGGGTGTAAAGTTGATTGTTCGTCTCGTAACGGTTTCACGGTACTTTCACGGTAATCTGACTGGCTGATCGGCTTCTGCTTATATAGCCAATTCGGGTTAGAATGGGTTAAAAAGATACGAGATCTTTATCAGGATATTTCACTTATTTCACTCGATGACCTCGTTTTAAGATGACACCTTTTTCCTCCTACTGTTTCATCTGGTAATGTGTCCATCTTTACGGGTGTGTCCACTTCTTTGGTGAAATTGCACGTTGAAAGGTACGTTCAAAAGGGGTGTGTAAGATTTCGACTTCAATGGGCTTGTCCGTTGAGTCGGTTGAAATAATGTTCGAAACTGGCGCCTCTCGTGTTCGTTCGCAAGCTTAGGAGCAAAGTATGTAAAATAGTTAGTGAGATTAAGATCTAAAAGGTCATTTGATGGGATGTCCAGTGATGTTGTGCGTCATTGTGAAATGACAGCCTACTTGTTGATTTTTCTCTTCTTCTTCTTTGGTGAGTCGGTGATTACTGCGCGTGTGCTGTGTACATTGTGTAGTTTCATCAAAATCCGCATTTGTTTTGATGTTTTCGTCGCCTCAGTCTGGCTCTCGTGTGTTGTGTGTGTGTCTGTCTGTCCGTCCATGCATTTGCTTCTGTCTTGAGTAAATCTAAACTAAATGAAGGAAAATTTTTGGGAAGGGTGTTTTGGGTCGTGAAAAGATGTGTCTACATCACATCCCCCTTGTTTATGCGGGTTAGACCGCCCCTTTTTAGGCATTTGGGCTACAAGGTGACCAATCATAATGTGCGGTCCTCGGATCGTACGGAACTTCTTCCCCGTTTGAGTCATAGTACTCGTGCCATCCTCCTGTTTCTTCATTCTCTCCGCGAGTGGTTGGTCTACTGCGATTTGATAGTGAACTCAAATCGATGACTCTCGGCTCTTCTTCGCTGTAATCCGATCCATCCTCTGTGTCGGTGCTGCTTGGGTTAAAATCGTTCTCGTCCTCTTCATCAGACACGATTTCAAAACTGGCCCTTGGCACTGCGTTGTAGACTCCGTACGATTGTACGCTAGTCCGTCCAATGTCGACCCGTTCCGTTCCGGTGTTAACACTGCTCTGAGGTGGTGATCGTTGTGGTGATGGTGCCGTCTCGGTCATACGGTAACGTGGTACGTTCCGTAATTGGTTCATATCGATGTAGGCTCTTTCTCGGAAAGCATCAATGTTGATGGTGTCGGCTGGTCGTCGCGGATTTGCTCGTGCTACTACATCTCGCCATTGCGCCACAGTCTGTGGGAAGTACCGCCGATTGTGCCAGTAATTCTCATGGCTGCGCATAATTAACCCATAAAATCCCATCAGTTCGGCTCCTATCATTCTTGCTTCGATGATGACGTTTTCACTCAAAGATCCCATATCCAGATTCCCATAATGGAATTGGACCAGCATGTTACGTCTTACGATGGCGTCTGGTCGTAGACTCACCTGCGTAAGACCGTACACTCCGTTGGCTCGTCCGGTCTCCATGTAATGTTGGTGAAGAAAAGCGACGGACTGCTGTGCGGTGATTTGATTGTGGGACATCTATTTATGAATAAAATGAAATGAAAGTTTGGCGTGTTAAACCATTTATTAGTTTTGGTGATTCGCTACAACAGGCATGCTTCTAGGTTCTAGTCTATTTGAGTACTAGGCTGAGCAACTCATGAGCTAGACGTTGTGTCTCTATTCCCGCGAAATGATTTTGACCCTCTCTAGTTAGTTGTGGGTCTAGGGCAGTGCGTATGACTTTATGCAAAAGTCGTCTCGATGCGGGTTTTATCAGCTGTATGTCCGGCACATGCTCCATTAATTCAGTCAAAAGAATTAGTAAGTCGTCCATTTCTAATCGAAAAAGCACGTTGGTCGTGTCGTCTTCTTCTAATGGCTCTATGGCTGGTGTTCGTGGTACGAAAGGACTGGCATTCGGGTTGAGTGGTGATTCGGTCTGCTCGGATGGTTGAGTTGTCTGCATTTCTAATTAGGCCTGCTTCTTCTAGGAGATTCTAAAACACATTATTGATAGACGCTTAAATGGCATTCCGCAAGCTTCTGGTGTGCGTATGCTCGGTTAACGTTGGCTTGATCTATGGCCCTGTAGATCTCTTTGACCCGTCGGAAGAATGTTTTAATGTTTGTAAGGCGCTTAGTGATTTTTCCCCGATTCCCTACACCGAAAAGTCGGGAAACGTGCTGAAGTAGGTTTCGCGCCAAGTCGTGGTTCATATCGCTCTCGAACCTAGGGCGAAGCGTCACCCAATGAAGAGGCTCCTGGTCTCGTATGATAACTTCCACTCGGCTGAGATGAGCGAAGTGTAGTCCGAGCATTTGATCTCGGGCGACGTTAAAGTGTTGGTAGGCCATAGTCTAAATGGTTCAAATAATGCGATTAATGTGTCAACTCCTTTTAAATTTTCTATTCTACGGGGTTAAGGCATATAATGAAGACGGCGCGTGACTAATCCGATAAGTGATGATCTGCGCAAATTATATCGGCAATCTGCTGAATCGTGTATCTTGCTCGGGCAATTCGCTCGTGAGCTAAAAGTTCGTTATGATTACGAAAAAGTCTTTCGACGTTCCTGATGAACTCGATGGCTCTTTCTACTTCGGCTGGGCTCACGTTTGCTACCCACCAATCGAGAGGGCAACGTATGAGTACCTCCTCGAACACGGTAAATCGGAACCGTACGTTGTAAAGGAACTGGTTTACAAACTGACTGGTCCCTGTAATATGTGACATACTGATGAAATCGGATTAGTGCGCGTCAAATTATGAAATTTTCTTATCTATCAATTCCCTCCCGTGCCTACAGACATAGCTTTGTCTCTTTTAATAGCTTCCATCAACATGGTTGAGTCTCGTTTGTAGCATCTTTGCAATGCACAATACACAAGACAAACCAGAATCATTATAGTCAAGAGTAAAGAGAACCCAAAACCCATAAATAAGTGTTGTGGTTCCAATCGAGTTGGTTCCCGGTGTAATGATTCGTGAACTCGTTTCCCTGCATCAATCAAACTGTCTAAATCGAGTAGATTCTTGGTCATATTCGCGCTGAAGAATGACTTGGTGCCATTGGCGAAAGGGCTGAGTTCGTAGTTTTGGTTCAATGTTACTTCTGTGTTCATTCTAGTGGTGGCGATAGGGACGTTGTTGATTTTGATGTCCATAAACCGATCGAAACGGTAAACGTAATTTGGACATTTAAACGCTGGCGTGTCCTCTATCTGTAGCATCTGCTGGTAACAGTAGATGTAGTTGAAGTCTCGTTCGTTCTTCACTTGGATCACTTCCTGCGGATTCAGTTCGCTTGTTTTTACGCATTTGGTTTGCTTCCATTTTGGGGCTGTGGTGGTAGGTGGTGTTGGGCAAGTATCGGGTTTAAAGACGTACAATGTCTCGTACTCCGTCTTCGGGTCCCAATCCAATTCAATAGTACACTGAGTCACGTGGTTTCTCATAATGTACTTGCTACCGATGTACTGGTACAGGCAGGTGATGCCATTCTCCTCTTCTTTGTAGACATTGAAACTGTCTGCTTTCATAATGTCACCTCGATCGAATGTCTGGGTAGACCCAATTTTCAGCACCAGTTTGTCCTCCCACATTTCGCAACCATACGCTTGATCGTATTGTCTTTTGCAACCCTCACAGGTCAATGCGTTAGGGAATAGGTACTCGAAATTCGTCGAGACCTTTCCTCTCTTCATCTCACTCAGAAAAGACACCAGCTGTGCCTCCACGATCATTAGTTTTGTGACGATGGCCGTTGCCATCTTCGAGTTCTCAAATGCTACTCGAAATTTTCTGTGTTGATCTTCGGTATCTTTCATTAACTGTTCCACGACTTTTTCCATTTGTCGGTGAGTTCTAATGGCAGTCTGGTGCCGCTCGAATAGATCGTCATAGTCCCCTTTCAATCTCTCCTCCATGCCCCGGACTACGTCCTCGAATCCGCTCGCTCTCGACATCGTGAGTGCCATTCCGGTGACTAATGTCCCGAACATCACGAAAATTCCAGCTCCTAGGGCTAGGATGAATCGCTTCTCTCTCCTCTTCTCGATTCCTTTTGATTCTTTAGTGTGTATCTTCCCTGCAGTTGGCCTTAGGAAATCGAAATGTTTCACTTTCCGGCAGTTGTCCTCAAAGTGTGTCAGCACTAGTTTGCGGTATTCTTTCTCACACCAATTTTGATTATCGATTTCGTTGTCAGTTCCTCTGGGCAAGATTGTACATGGACTTTCCAGTTTCAGCACATATGTACTGAATGTGTAGTTCGTGGCTACTCCATGTCCGGTGCTACGGTAAACGATAGGTTGTCCAGGTAAGCGCAATTCGTTCGTCTCAGTGATCAGCTTCCCCTGGTCCCCTTGCATCGTTACATTTGCTCCGTCAATTCCATGAATGATCATAATACTCGCGATCACTGCTATGTACATTGAGCTCAGGTACCGTTCCCGTTTGCGTGCGTACTTGTTCATCTGCTTCTTCTCAGGAACTTTCGCCTCGTCTATTTCCGTGGGTCTGTCCCTCTTGAGAGCCACCTCCTTCTCGAGCGTCAGCAGTTGATCCTCCTCGATTGTTGTCAGTTGGTCCATCTCGTCCGCTAGTGTGTGTACCTCATCCACAGATGTCGGTTCAGGTAGAGTTTCACTAGTCGGTTCCAATGCTTTGAGCTCGATGAGTCTCTCAATTTCTGTTCCTTCTTCCGTATCCACTGTCTCAATCGGGTCACTATTCGCATCATGCTCTGGTTCCATAAGGTCCACGTCGTTTTGTTCTGCCTCAAAAGAATTCAATTCGTTATTCACCTCCTCGTCGTCGACTGGTAGCGTCTTCTTCAGTTTTGCTACATGCACTGTCATCAGACGGTTATTCATCATAATTTTATAAATTGTATTGGAGATTCGCGCTTCTACTCGATGTGGGCCTGAGTAAAGCTGTTCTAACTTTCTCCGATTAATCTTACTCTTCATCAATACGTAAACAGAGTCTCCTGGTACTAGATTCAGTGCTTTGTGGTACTGATTGTACTTAGTTACATGTCGATCGTGATCTTTTTGGCTGTTAATGTTTGCTTTCTCTCTACTCTGTTCTAACACCTCACCTTCAAACAGATTGTCTCTATCTACCCCAATCAAAAGATAAGTGGGTGTGTATCTGGTTACTGTATGAATTGTGTGGTTATATTCGTCTATTACCTCTTTGGAAAGTTTAGGCCAACTAGTTTTGGCTCGCTCATGAATTTTGGAACGCAGTCTAGACATAAGAGTGCTTCCAAGTCGTTCCACCAAACCGTTTGATGAACTTGAGGCGACCGCAATAAAATGGATTTTAATACCTCTTTCTCTCAGAAATTCTCTAAATTCTTTAGATTTAATACTCGCGTAACGATCTGCTAAAATTATCCTTGGAGTCCCTATCTCACAAATCTTGTTTACCAGAGTTATATAGTCTTTGGCCGTCTGCCCTTTTGAAGTGACTGCCCAACAGAATCTTGACATGCCGTCTACGGCAATGTGCAGGTAGCGTTTACTAGAATTGTACCCAGAAAGCCCCCCAAGACCATCTAGAGCCACCACTTCAAACGGAAAACGCCCTTGGGTGAACGCCCCCATCAAACCATACGGTCTCTGGATCTTTTTTGTACTCAAACACGTTGTACAAGAATCCACTACTTTAGCAATCTTACGTTCTAATAATGGTGTATAATAACGGGCGGTAAAGTGAAGGGTTAGTTGCTTTTTACCGAGATGTCCAAAGCGCAAGTGTAAATCTTGCAGCAGCTCCTCTGCTCTCGCTTCTGGCACATACAACAAGTGTTTATCTTTCCTTATTTTTATCACTTGCCCGTGGATAAGAACACATCCCTTTGGTGTGGCTGTGATCGCAGATTGGTCGATCTCAACCCTATGAGTCGCTAAACAGTTACTCTCCTCAGTACTACCAAAGAAGGGATTTCTAGACAGCACATCTGCCTCTGTGTTCTCTTTGCCTGGCCTATACTTTATGTCAAAGTCGTACATTGTTAATCGCATGCTCCAATTGAATATTCTGGCAGTAATTTTAGTCGCCCGCATGAGAAAGGTAAGACCATGATGATCTGTCTCAACCGTGAATCTCTGGTTCACCAGGTAAGTGTGCCAATAGGAAATGGCCTCTATAATCGAAAGACACTCGATCTCTTGCACGGAGTACCTGCTTTGATAAGGTAACAACCTTTTTGAGAAGTACCCAATGGGATATCGTTCATCTTTACCGTATTCTTGGGCTAATATTGCCGCCATACCAATTCGTGAAGCATCAGTGGTCACAAAAGTCTTGCGTCCAGCTTCAAAGACGTGAAGAACTGGTGCCGAACTTAGAATTCGTTTGACCTCGTCAAACGCTTTCTGTGCTTCATCAGACCACTCAAACTTTGTGTTGTTTCTAGTCAATTTGTATAGTGGGTCCAGCAACGCTGACCGACAAGGTATGAACCTATGATAATAATTAATTTTACCCAAAAATGCTCTAACCATTTTTACATTAAGGGGTTGGCCATACGTGACAATAGCATCGATATTGCTATTCACTGGCTGAACTGTATTTGGCCCCAACACGTGTCCAAGATAAACTACCATTCGCTTTGAATACTCGCACTTAGATTTTTTTAGCTTTATGTTTTCTGCCTTAAAAGCGCTCAGTATGGCCCTAAGGTGAACCATGTGTTCATCGAATGTTTTCGAGAACGCTAAAGTATCGTCCATGAATACCTGTGCGAACGCTAGTAAATTGTGTTTGGTCAAAATGTTGTGCATGATACTTTGGAAAAAGGGTGGAGAATTAATCCAGCCAAAAGGTAATTTTTTAAATTGAAACTTAGCGTTTAGACACGAAAATGCAAAAATGTGTCTATCCTCTTTGGCTACCTCCACATGATGGAACCCAGCGGACACGTCAAGTACTGAGAAGTACCTGCATCCACTCAGTTTAGGAATTAGCCCCACGATCGTTGGCATTGGATAGGAGAGCTTCTCTGTTACCAGGTTAACTCGTCGCAGGTCAATGCACAAACGCCCTATTGGGTCATTCTTCTTTGGCGCCACCACAAGTGGTGCTGAGTACAGGCTCATCGACTTTTCGATGATGCCCTGCTCTAGCATTTGCTCTATTTTGTTTCTAATGTTCTCATGAATGGCTATGGGGTAAGTGTACTCTTTAGAGTAGATTGGCACTTGACTTGTTAAATGAACTTTTACTTTGTCGGTTGTGATTGATCCACAATCACCCTCGAATAAAGCATAACAGTCACTGTATTCCTTGTCCAGTGCGTCAACCTCCTCTTGTTGGGCCTTGGTAAGATAAGGCGCATCTACTTGACAACATTGTATCTCATTCAGTTCAATTGGCCTACTCGCTTCAACTCGCACTCGCTTGCTTGGCAACCTTTGATATATTAATAGATCTCTCGACTGCTCCAACTGAAATCTCTTGATAATGTCACGACCTAATAACAACATTTCGCCCTCTTGGTCGATCACTCGATATTGCACCATGTGTTTCAGTTCACCGATCTGTGTACTAATGTGTACGGAACCTGCAAAGCTAGCCACCCCAACAGTTTGTCGAAATGTCACTTTGTTTGGTAAAAATCGTACATTCATTTTCTCACACAGGCCTGAACTGATGATGGAGCAACTGCTTCCAATATCGTACAACCCAGAAATGACACTACCTTCTAACTTGGCTGAAATGTGTACCGGAGGAATGTCTTGAAAGTCAGAGTGGACCGACTGTACATTGTCCTCTCGCTGCGTGCCTTCGCTGCTGTCGCGTTCTACTTGATTTCCTATTAATTCAGTGTAATTGGATCTGTGCTCTATCTGCCTGTCTCCCATTGGAGTGCGTCTTTGTTTATTAAAACAAATCAAACTACTGTGCCTTTGATGACAGTACCGGCAGATATAGCTAGACTTGCAGTCTTTAGTTAAGTGGCCACTTGATAAACAGACATAACACAGCTTCTTATCTCTGCAAATTAGCTTGCGCTCGTTTGGCTTCATGTCTCGATCGCAAAGATACGTTCGATGACTTCGGCCGCAGAAAGCACATTCAAATGGTCTGCTATTTGGTGGTCTACTTAGTGGTGCCGCTTGTTTGTTTTGCGTTAAATGGCCTGACACTTGATGTACTGTAAAGTTGCCTCTTCGCCTATTCCCTCTGTAGTTCGCGGTATTATTATTATTTTGCCTATATCGCGCCTGAAAACTACCCCGTGAGAAATTATTTCTTTCCTGTTTATCGAAAGTTTTTGGCTCCCCTCTCTTCATGCCTACTTCATGATACAACTGTTGCAGTCTCTTATCGATGAAATCGATGAAGACTTCTACATTCTGTCTAGTAGTGTAGACATTCGTGTAATCGCGTATGACACTATCAGGAATTTTTAATGTTACCTCATTGAAAAAAATATAATCTATAAAACTTCTATCGGCGTTCATGGCAATTAAGGATTCATATCCATCTTGTACGGCAGCTACCATTCTGCTCCAGTGGTCAACATTACTCTCTTGAGTGACCACCGCCATTCGCCTAATTCTCAGTAACACTTCCTCTTGACAAGCATTCTTGTCGCAATAGTGCATAATTAATCTACTCTTGGCTATATCGTATGAATACGCGCCGCATCCACTAATAATTTGTCTGGCTCTTCCATCCAAATTCTTAACTAAAATGGAATACTTAATCGCGTCTGTGGCATCAGTTTCGTCCACTAAAGACAAAAACATGTCCCAGAAAGTCTTGAAGTTTGTATAGCTACCATCAAACTTTTCAAGAATAGTTAGCTGTCTCACGTCAAACCGCCGCTGTTGAGTCGCCCCACCGGTGCTCAGAATAGTGCCTGCACTACTAATACCCGAGCCGGTTGCTCTAAGTGGTGATTGATGGACTGTGCTAATTGGTTGTCTAATAGATTGAGTCGGTGTAACACCGGGTTGTATGGCCGACTGACTAGCCATATTCCCTGCGGCCCAATTCTGTCTCCAACCATATGCGGTAGATACCACATTTGGTACAGTCGTAGGGTTACCCATACCTGGTGTATGAGAACCTACACTTGGTGCCGTAATAGTGCGCCCCATTGATACATTTGGAAAAATATTAGGGGGTTGAGATGCGTTCACTTGTGAACCACCTCTAGGGCCACTTGGTTGCTTCGCACCACCTGTGACAGTTGCCACACCTGTGGTTGCTACACTCGCAACAGTTGTTGCAGTGTTTTGCACAATTTGGTTCCCAGCGAACCCTGTCGAAGCTGTCACCTGACTATTCAATCTGTTTGGGACCGGTCCTAGACCGCCCGCACCCGAACTCCCACTAATCCCTGGATTAATCTGATTCGCGGTGTTTTGCGCTTGCAACAATTGAGTCAATTCTTGAATTTTTCTGTTTAAATCATCACGCTCCAAATTGTGCTCCTGCGCCATATTATTCATCTCTGTGTACACATGGTCTAACTCTAATTGAACCCTACCCAATTCGGCTTGTTCAACTTGTTCAGGTTGACCAGGAACAAGGAAGTCGCTTACTGCCGCTTCCTGCTCCGCTCTGAGCGTTTCATGAAATAATTCTAATAATGCAGTCAACTGAGTAGCAAATTTCGCATTTTGCTCATCTTTATCATTTAAAGTAGCTTTCTTATGTTTCACACAATAGTCATTAACCCTATCTGTGACATTGTCATATCTATGCTTAATCAAAGCTAGCTCTTCCCTCTCAGTTTGTGAAGGAAGAAACTCATCTTGCATGACTTTCAGATGAAAAGTCTCTATGAGTCCCCAAACTATTTCCCTTTCCTCATCTATTTTCTGTTTAGTATTAGCCATGATCAAATGTTTCTAAGTTACAAACAATTTCGCACAAAATTCACTTACTTTATTGATAGTATTTGGGATCCCTCTGTTGTTGTAAGACGAATTGTGAAATGGATTCGGATGAGTCCTCGTTGATTTGTTGATTGTAGCTTTGCACTTCTTGTTTCGTTTCTGTTGGTTTCTTTTGCGCGGGAAATTAATCCTGCCGACCTATGATGTCAGACAGATTTTGATCACCTGTCTAGGTGTAAATAGTCTTTTAAAATTCACTCAAAATTTAGTTCAAAATAATCGAAAGTTGCGGTTTGTTGTTTTGATTGTGCGGTTTGTTGTGGTCGTCGAGTGGACAGGCTACTGACGGTTCTCACTGCAAATACTTTGCTGCAATAGCCCAAAATGAGATTATTTGGTTGGGCAGTGCTAAGTAGATGATGATGCCAACGATTAGGATGACGGTGATTACGTTAATAAAACACATTGGTGCAGTTTAGTGCATTCAGTGTGAAAATCGTGACTTCAAGACAGTTTGACACTTGGCCGTGTGTCGTACTGGCTTCTCCCTTAGCGGGTAGATTACGGGCAAATTTAGATAAAAAGTAAACGTTATTTTTCGGTTAACACTTAATTTATTGTGATTATTATTATTATTGGAAGGCAAATGTAAGTAAGGAACAAATTCTCTTCAGCTTTAAACGAACGAACTATCGAGAGTAACGCAGTCTGTTTCTCGTTGAGTATTGGCAGGCTACTTCTCGTCTGCTTGATGATGTCTGTGCTGTTCTTCTTCTTGTTGTTGTGTGCTGATGATGATGGTGGACTGTATGGACTGTAAGATCGGATGGCTGTTTGGTGGTTACTTGAGGTTGGGTTGTTATGATGTTTTGACCGGAAAGCAGAAGCGTTCACTGACAGACTTGAGCTTGTTCAGTCTGGACTAGGTCACCGGAACTTGGTCCTCGAATCCTAGGGCTTCGTAAAGTTGTTTGGGTATAAAGTTGTTCGTCTGGTTTCACGGTACTTTCACGGTAATCTGACTGGCTGATCGGCCTCTGCTTATATAGCCAATTCGGGTTAGAATGGGTTAAAAAGATACGAGATCTTTATCAGGATATTTCACTTATTTCACCCGATGACCTCGTTTTAAGATGACACCTTTTTCCTCCTACTGTTTCATCTGGTAATGTGTCCATCTTTACGGGTGTGTTCACTTCTTTGGTGAAATTGCATGTTGAAAGGTACGTTCAAAAGGGGTGTGTAAGATTTCGGCTTCAATGGGCTTGTCCGTTGAGTCGGTTGAAATAATGTTCGAAACTGGCGCCTCTCGTGTTCGTTCGCAAGCTTAGGAGCAAAAGTATGTAAAATAGTTAGTGAGATTAAGATCTAAAAGGTCATTTGATGGGATGTCCAGTGATGTTGTGCGTCATTGTGAAATGACAGCCTACTTGTTTGATTTTCTCTTCTTCTTCTTTGGTGAGTCGGTGATTACTGCGCGTGTGCTGTGTACATTGTGTAGTTTCATTAAAATCCGCATTTGTTTTGATGTTTTAGTCGCCTCAGTCTGGCTCTCGTGTGTTGTGTGTGTGTCTGCCTGTCCGTCCATGCATTTGCTTCTGTCTTGAGTAAATCTAAACTAAATGAAGGAAAATTTTTGGGAAGGGTGTTTTGGGTCGTGAAAAGATGTGTCTACATCACAAACTTTAAATTAATAAATGTTTTCACCTTGATGCATTTTTCCTCGAAAATTGTTTAAATTTAAAAATGTCACATTACTGATATTTATAATTATGATGATTATAATTTCAACATTCCAATATATTCTAGAAATATTTAGTTTCGTCTAATTTTCCCTTCGTTTATCTTGAAAAGATGAAAAGTGAAGTTAGCCATTAGGCTTCTGAGTTGTTCATTTATTACTCGAGATCTATTGTCCATCGCTAATAATAGTTCTTGAAGCCATTTCAGCCAACATTAGTGTCGCGGGAAATGTTGGTCCGTTTGGCACCTCTGGCATAAGCGATGCGTCCACTACACGAAGATTTGCGAAGCCCATTACACGAAAATTCGGATCCACCACCGCATTCGGATCACCGACAGTTCCCATTCTAAAGTTATCATAAAGTTACTTTCACTGGGCACTCAAATTGAGATCAACTCACCTTGCAGATCCAACCAAATTATAGAAACTCCTGCCCAGTGCCCGCACATGACAATTGAGATACTCCACCTCACAGTCCGCTCCACAGGCAGGACAGCCAGGAATTGGTGGTGCTAGGGTCACATTCGCAATTGGATGTTCACGCATTGTGCGCAGTGTAAAGCGACTCATATCGATCACTGCCTGCAAGTCTGCCGGATTTGACATGTAGTTTGGATCTATCAATGGTGGACCGGTGGGATCGGTAGCATTCAGACGGATAGTTCCACGGGATTTGGGTCGGGCAAGAATATGCAACACCGAGATGTGGTAGCCAACGGTGCCATTGTCGAGTGACATTATGGGTCGCCAGAAGTCGGCCCATTCGGCGCTAATTTACGGAAAAATTTGTTAGAAGAAAAATTTTGGTAGAATTTTAAAAATCACTTTAAATGATTCACACTCACTTATTAGCCGCATACTGATCGACAACCTGTTGAAAAATATTAATATACTCCACAGACATTCCAATGAAACCATCCGGCCAGGTACTATTAGGATTATTAGGCGTAACTTGATATGTGAAACTGAATGGATAGTGCGCCAGCGGTCCGTCCGCATTCACAAAGTAATTGTACTCATTTTCGGTGTTAAAGTCTGGATACTGCGGAACCAGGGAAACGTCATGGATTCTGTAGTAGACAGGTGACATGACAAAGTCGTGTAGATTGTTGCCTACTGGGAGATTGCGTACAACTGGAATGTTGAGACTGTTCAAATGGTCTGCGGGACCAATTCCTGATAGCATTAGGATCTATAATGAAAAATTGGTTACGTCATATATGAATACTCCATACGTCATATATGAACATTCCCTAAGATTCTTTACCTGTGGAGTATTAGTTGCGCCTGCCGATACAATCACTTCCTTTCGAGCGTTCACAACCACAGTATTTCCGGTTTTCTCATCCCGATACACAACCCCAACTGCCCGTGTACCGTCTGCTGAAAGTTGAATACGATTCACGAAAGCCCTCACAACGATCGTCAAATTGGGCCTTCTTGGTCGCGATTCAATGTAACCATTTGGACTGCTAGACCGAATTGCCCGCTCATTATAGGTCACCTGACCAATGGCCGTACCCAACTGACTGGGTCCATTCAGATCAATGGTGGGATAGCCCACACGATTCATATTTTCCATCCAAAGGCGCAGCATTCTAAATTGATCACCAGTGACTTCACTGCTCACCGTAATTGGTCCTGCATTTCCGTGGAAACCGTTTGCGAGAATTGTGGGATCTGTATTGTTTTCAATTAGTTTAAAGTACTCGAGCACATTTGGCCAGGACATGTTTGTGAGTCCATAGGTGGTGGCCCAGTTGTCGTAGTCCGCGGGATTGCCTCGAAGGTAAAAGGCGTAATTGGTGGTGGAGCCACCGCCGAGTACTTTCGCCCTCGGTATAAAGACAGTCGGGAAAGCCAAGCCCGCGTACCTTTGCTGTACGAGATGATAGTACCAATCGTACTCGCCCAGTTCTATGATTTGATAATTTCCCGGCATGTCGGTTATGACGGATTGGGGCACACCAGCTTCGAGCAGTAGTACAGTTTTGTCAGTAGAAGCGTCGGCTAAACGGGCGGCGAGTGCACATCCTGCGGCACCACCACCCGCAATGATGTAATCGTACGAGGTACCGGTTACGGGTCGGGGATCGTTCACATAGGAATTGTGCTCGGCTTGACGACGCAGGGAGATGCCCGACACTGTCAGCAGCATCACCGTCAGTGTTGGGGCAGACATGATGCTTGTTTGATGAAAATGGGGTTCAGAGGTTGGAGGTTAGTGGTCGTTTGATTTGAGGTGAAATAGTCAAACCTCAATTGAAAGATTATTCTCTGCAACAAATTGTCAACAAATGTCGGCAACTCTGCTGAATTTTTTAAAAACGAACAAAAACCAGAAAATCTCTTTTATACACTTTCCATTTCAAATTATTATAATATAAAACCCTCATATTATGTAATCTTTGGCATATTTAGTGAATGCATGAGGGTTGTAAAAAATGCACAAATTCTAATAATAATAGAGAAAATGCGAAATAAAACATTAAGCATCAAAATGAGTGTACAAATGCAGGAGGGTGGTAGTTTAGAAAAGAATGTTTGATCAATTCAATACGGGCTATATTTGTTATTGTGATATTGTGCAAATATAAATTATTAGTTCATCAACCGAAAATATCTAAACATATGGTTCATGAATTATTCATAATAATAATGATGATAGTGAAAGCAAAGCAAAGAATCAGGTGGTTTTCCTGTGGGTTGTTACGAAAAACAAAACAAAGTATATATTTCTACAGGTTTTCGATCAGTTCCAATTCGTGCAAAATTTGCAATTGCAAATAAAATGTATTTACCAAAGACATTACCAATAGGAATTAACTGCCATCTTAACTTAACTTTACTTTCCTTACTCAATCACCTGCTCAACACTTTATTGTTAAACTTACTTTCAATGAAAATTTGTTTGGGGTGTTTTGGCTTTTTGATTTGATTTGATTTGAGGGAAATGATTTTGAATTTGAAGTTGAATTCAAAATATGTGTTTTTGTTTTTGTTTGTTGACAAATTGCATTAAACCACACAATTTAATTGTTTAATTGGAGGAGCGACCGAAATCACTCACGCTGAGCGAGCGAAGCGAGCGAGGTGTGAGTGATTGAGGGAATGACGATTTCCTGCCAGAAAAAAAAGGAATTGGGGCAAATCTTGTGGGCAAGCAAACGCCAAAACTACTGTATTGATCGGTCTGAAAATTTAACACAATGTTCGGATGGTGGTGTAGATGTGCACTATTGATTTGGGGTCATATAGGTCAAAGGTCAAAGGAGTAGTAATTTTTCAAAAAATTCAAACTTTTGTATTGAAATTACAAGAAAACTCAATTCCCTCGTGACAGGTCACGATGGGAATTGTCGCTGCGCGAACGTTTTCTTGTAAAAACCCCTTTTGTACAGAGATGTGAAGAATAAAAGTGTCAATTAATTCAAATAACAGACAAATTCAGGATTTCAAAATACTTTAATTGAAACTCAAATTTTGAAAAGCTAATTTCGGAAACAAACAAACCTTATTTGCTAAATTGGGAAGGTGGGAGAGGGGATGACCAATTATCACATATTATTGAAATCTGCATCGCTTCATTAAAGGGATTCACCTTAGGTGAGAAATTAGAACGGAACGTTGAAGATGAACTCGCCATTCAATGCACTGTAAAAGTAAGTTCTGCTTTCATTGTCTAATGATTTAGAAGTTCATCTGGCTCAGGTAGATGAGACGCAACACAGACGTTGACATCTTGAAAATGGAAAAGTTGAATTTGAAGATTCACTATCCTCTGATACACTTTCATAGCAGTTCTGCCATCCTTGTCCATATAACCACAGAAACCATATTCATAATCGAAAAAAACTTGTGAAACTCTCACAATGTGGTAAGGTTGTACAGAGAAAAGTTAATCCCGCCAATTATAAAAACATTAATGCAATATTGCAAACGGTAATCAAGGAATTTGTAGAATCATATGAACAAACCATGCGCTTACACCAAATCACAATTTCACGATCAGGCCTTGTTGCTTGTTGTTGATTTAGGACCAACAGAAGATCAACGCACTCACAATGTCAAGAATCTTGACTCAAGATGCTCCCCGGACACTAAGCTTGATAATCAGTTTCGAAATCAATAACAGATTTACTCTAGTAAATAAAATAAAAGCAAATTAGAAATTAACACAACAAAATAATGTACGAAATACATACAGATTGAGCTTGAAGATGTTTTCGGTTTACACACACATCCATACAGACCTCGTACTTGAAGTACCTGTAGTTGATTTCAGAGATGAAGTAGAGGTGATAATGATGATGAAGAGAAGACATACCAAAACACGTGCAGATGTGAAAGGAGACCCAGAATGCGAGGTGGGAGAGTATGTCATGTGAACGTGATGTAGTACTGCTGGAAGCGAAAGAAAAACAACGTTGTTAACAGCTGACGGCTGTGTGCGGTGAGCGCGGATGTCTGTCCATCTGCGCTCTATCCTTCACTGTACTAAATGGCACACTCTTCAACACGAACACACAAACACGCTCTGTGCTTGCCTGTTGTCCGGAATCTTCAAATGATTTTTTCAGTGCCAAGGACACATTTTCGTATTGAGTACATGATATATCAATGTTCCTAGATTTTCACGATGAATCCAACGGTATTTTTTCAGTTCATGAATCCAAAAATCCAAAATTCCAGAATCCAGTTTTTTGCTGGATCGAATCGATTCTATTTATCCCAGATACCTTGTGGTCGAATTAGTCTGGTAAAAATTTTTCATGACGTTACGTCAAGTACTTTTGGCTGAATAAGTTTTTGTTGAGCGTTACATTGGGATTTTAATATATAAGAGATGTGTAGGGACCGAGTGTCAACACAGTGTGTATGTCCTCCTGTGACACAGCCAAGCACACACTCTTCCCGATGCGCCCGCTGTGCGCAATGGAGATGCGCAGTAGCAAGCACATCCAAATGTGAATGGGTGTGTTAGATGCGGACAATTTGAATAGAATGCACGTTTGTCCGAGTGTTTGTTTACGTTTTCCAACATATTCTGCTCACCGATGATTTGAAACTAAACATCAGTGACCATTTAAGGGTATTAACCAATGATTAAACCGTTAATAACCATACGACACTGAACAACGAATAATTAAGTGCAACCTCAAGGATTTTTAATTATTGAAAGTTTATTGCCAATGTTAAGATGTGAATTATTCCAAAAGCAATAATGAAAACACACATTTGTTTTTATATTTCAGTTTTTTTTTCATTTTTAAATCAAAAAAATTATTCTGCCTTTCTTTACAAATTTGGTGGATCTTGCACTATGGATTTGTGTGATGACAATAAGGAAAATTTGATTACAGACATTTATCCTATCAATCAGATCTTGAAGTGCTATCTCGAAGATTGTTGTCAATAATTTGTTGAATGGTGGATTTGTATTTGTGACCCGAACAAATATTTAGTATTTGTTTGAATTTAGTTCTTTTTACTATTTGCATCATGTGATAGGATTTATTTGGGTTTAAAAAATAAATCTAAAAATGTTCAAGGAGTATATATCTAAAAATTTTAAAATGTATAAATATGACAAATTAGATTGAAATTAAGAACATTAATTTATTCCCAAAACTCCAAATATAACTCAACCCCAATTAAACTAAATTTAGATTACATTGCCCATAGTGAATTTAGAGAGAATCAGTTGTTGATAGATTCTTCGATGTTATTTAATAATATTTAATAAGGAAAATTATATTTTTTAATGGATCAGAGGTAGGCTACCAATGGCTAATTGACACGACTTCCAAAACTCAAATGCCAATTGGTCATTAAAATATTTCCTAATGATGCAGTACCAACATTTATTTTATATTGAACATGTTTTAGGCACAATTTCACAATCCCACAATTAGCGCAAAAAATATCTCGGCTTTTATTTCTTTTTTAACCGGAATTTAAAAATCCCATGTCAATTGGTAATTGAAGATTATGAAATTGTTCGAATGGGTAAAGATCTAGGTGTCTATTTTAAAAACGCAATGGTTATTTTGTGGAAAGAGGCAGAAAATAGTTGCCCAACTTTGTTGTACATGAACTGATTTAGAACACAACTGACCAAACGAGAAACAAATGGTTACATACTCTCGCTCCGACTTTTATGCCAACGGCATTACCTATTTTGATTTGCGATAGCTAAAATGTTTCATAATGCCAGCCGCTGGTTTTATACTAGTTTTAATTAGATTACATTTGCTTGTTAAGAATGTGTTTTACTGATAATAAAAAAGAGTTTAAACTATAGTCTCAAGTCAATTGTATTTTTTGACTGCTTTGAGCGTGACACGTTGTAGGCTGTGTTTGTATTTTATTTGGGTTGCAAATACTGACAAAACTGTTCTCGTGTGTGTTGAGTCTTTCGATTTTGTCTCGATTTCTTTTACCACTTCAACTCGAATCTCGATTCAAATGGACAACTCCTACGAACCTGTTCTTATTGCAGTGGACTCTTCAGTCAGCTCACTCACCGCATCGTTTGGACAGCTCGAAGTAGATACCTTTACTGGGCCGATCAGCACTCTACCTAACGAATTGATGCAGCTGATTATGGCCAAATTGAAACTTGACGGTGATGTGAAGAAGTTGATTCCGTTGAGATTGGTGTCCACAAGGTGGAGAGCATTGATTGAGGACTATTGCCGAATGAAGAAATTATTGTTTGTTCATTATCATCCAAACACTACAGCACGATTTGATTTTACTTCATATTTCAAAAATGCATCTTTTGGATTCGCAAATTCCAAGAATTTCGCGTGTCTCTTTTTGAGCACCGAAGCCACGCCTGAATGTTTGAGTACATTACTGAAAATGTTTCCCAACATCGAGAAGCTCTCTATTTATTGTGGTTATTATGCCGGCTATGGTAAATATATTTTCTTTTATATTTTGACCGTAATCAAATTTATATTTCTATAGAACGCACTCTAGACAACAGTTTAGAAGTATACATCAAGTCATTGGACTCGTTGAAACTACTCGACCTGAATGGTTCAAGTCTAACCCAACTGTATCCTGCATTGTCCAAATTGGAACACTTTTCCTACAATTGCCCTGGCCACAAAGATGATCTCCTTCAACTAATTCCTCATCTTGGGCCAAGTTGTGTTCGCGTCAATTTTGGTCACAGTGTCCCGTGCCTTTATGATCAAGTTCGCCAATGGCACCACGACAATCCAGCCTGCTTTGCAAATCTCACACATTTACGAATTCGTATTTGTGAAAGAACACCCAAAAAATGTGCCCGAGTTGTGCACTTGCTTAGTAAGCACGCAATTTTATTGCAACACTTGGACTTGAGTACTTCGGTATGTGCATTTGTATATTACCTATTAACTAAATTTTATTTTTAACAGCATGAAAAGCTTCGGTTTGAAACGCCATCTACTTCAAGACCTTGCTAAACTGACTCACCTGACCTATCTTTCGCTTCCATATATCAAAATAACCTTCTCCAAGTTGGAACAATTAGCTTTGCAGCATCGACTCACTTCGCTTACTTCTGTGCTGACTTTTGAGCTTTGCGTCCATATCAATGAGAATTTTCACGATTTCACTTACGGGGAGAAATTTACCCGTGTCCTGTCGGCCATATTTCCCAACTTGCTCGAATTGGATCTTACTTTTGAAGCGGCTTATTCAGCTAAAAGTAAAGCTCTAGCGGTGCAACGCCAAATTGAACAACATTTGAATCGTTTCTCGAACTTACGCAAATACAAGATTGACGCTTTTTAATTTACCATGAAGTTATGGTTTTATGATACTTTCTTTTATTTACTCTTCATTTCAAACATAAATCAATTTAATATGAACTAGTAAAGGCATGACCAATTAAAGTAATTTACTCAACACTTTAGCATTATTTTCAATAACAGATTGTTTGGATTTGTCTTTGTTTTTTTTAATTTGAGCCTCATCAAATTTTGAGAGAAACGTTGTGTTCAAACCGAGGGACTGTACTTTTGTTTGTTTGTTGAAAATTTTTATTAAACTACAACCATTGGTGTTGAACCAAATTAGATTAGATTTGCTAGATAAAAATATGTGTCATTGACAATAAAAGAGTTTCAATCAGAGTCTCAAGCTAAATTGCGATTTCACTTTGAGAGTGACACGTTGTATGTGAATTCATTAAGGGCACACAGCTGTGCTTATGTTATGATTTAGTCAGCTTGTGTTTGGCTTTTTCACACGATTCCATCAAATCCTAATCCAAATGGATTCTAACGCCAAACCTGCTATGGCTATTAATGCTCTCGTCTCGTCAGTCAATTCACTCGCTTACTCATTTGGTCAACTGGAGATTGAACCCACGGATGGACCGATCAAACCTAACGAAATGATGCAACTGATTGTGGCCAAATTGGGTCTGGACGGTGATATGAAGAAGTTGCTTAGGCTCAGATTGATTTCCACAAGGTGGAGAGATATAGTTGAGGACTACTGTCGACTGAAGAAATCGTTGTATGTCGTTTTTCAACGAATGGCATCCGATTGTACTTCTTATTTTGAAGAACATTTTTTTGGATTTGTAAATTTCAAGAAATTTACATGCCTGTTTTTGAGCACCGAAACACCTTCTGAATGTTTGATTTCGTTCCTGAACATGTTTCCCAACATCGAGCAACTGTCTTTTGATTGCCGTTATTATTACGGTTTTGGTAAATAGATTCATTTCATAATCTTCACCACAATCAATTTATTATATTTCTACAGAATCAACTCAGGACAACCGTTTAGTGGATTACATCAAATCACTGGACTCGCTCAAACTGCTCGACCTGAATGGATTTAAGTTAAATTTTAACATACCACAACTGTCACCTGTTTTGTCCAAATTGGAACATTTTTCATAAAATCACTATTCTGCATATGATCACAATTATGATCTTCTTCAAGTAATTTCTCATCTTGGGCAAGGCTGTGTTCGTATCAATTTTGGGCTTAATGTTCGCTTTGTTTATGACCAGGTTCTTCAATTTCACAACAACAATCTAGCCTGGTTGGCCAATCTCACACATTTACGAATACATTTTCGTAGTAATACAAGTGAAGAGTGTGCCCGATTTGTGCACTTTCTCAGTGAGCACACAATTTTATTGCAACATTTGGACTTTATTACTGTGGTATGTGCATTTGTTTATTGATTTATGTATTAATATTTTTTAAAAGCTTTCTCAACTTTGTTTGACACCAACTGTACTTGAAGATCTTGGTAAACTGACCCACTTGACCAAACTTGCAATTCGCAGTATTGGAAGATCTTTCTCCGAGTTGGAACAATCAGCTTTGCAACTTACTTTGCTTACTTCTGTGTTGACTTGCAAACTTTGTGTCTTTATCTATGATAACGATATCTTCGATTACTCCATCTTTGGGAATCAATTTACTCGTGTCCTGTCGAACATATTTCCCAACTTGGTCGAATTGGATCTTTCTTTTCGAGTGCACGTGTTCAATTCAACTATGCATTACAATGCGATGCGACACGAAATTGAACATCACTTGCATCGTTTCTCAAACTTACGCAAACACACGATCAATTTTCATTTTTGAAATTTAACCGTCGGTTAATGCGTTCACTTTTAATTTACCGCGAGGTTCTGGTTTTACGAATTTTACTTTTTCGCTCTTCACATCTGTCAAACACAAATCACATTCAACATTAACAAGTGAACACATCTCCAATAGTACAATTCACTGTCATCTTTACTTTCTGTGCTCAATCACTACTCAACATTTTTTCATTACTTTCAATAAAATATTGTTTGGATTTGTTTTTGCTTTTTAATTTGTTTTAAGCCTAAAATTTTGAGGGAAACGTTGTGTTCAAACCGAGGGGACTTTATTTTTGTTTGTTTGTTGATAAATTTCATTAAATTATTACTTGGTGTTGATTTAATTTAGATTTAAATTAGATTAGATTTACTCGTCAAGAATGTGTGTTATTGACGATATAAGAAGTTTCAATTTGAGTCTCATGGCAATAGGAAAGCGCCCTCTATAGTGCTGCCATGCGGACAAATGCCGAAACACAGTTTGGTTTGACACTTTTGTATTGCCTAAGTAAGGAAAATGTATAAACGTCATTACTCCCATTTCTAGAGACCTATCTTTGCCGTTATTCTACCTGATTCATAAACTACCATATCTTATAGTAAATTTTCAACATTGAAAGATAATTTAGGGCCCAAAGGAAATAATCAGATATCGATTTTAAAAAATCTATCTTAGGCAATGACACATTCATAGACAACGTACTAATATTTGGGAATTTGAAGCCCCTTTGAAAGCTTCACTGCAAAGCTGCGCAAGCGACCAAAACACGCTGTCAAATCAATTTTGCGCACTTTTCACGTGCTGAAAGCATGACAGACAGACAGACAGACAGACAAACGAATGTAAACATGATTGGCGACCAATGCGCCACCAAAACAAACGGATTTTTTTGGAAGTTCTGGTTGGCACAGACTGGTTAAATCCGCTAGGTGTGCTAGCGTCGCGCTCTAGCCTATTGGATTTGCACTGCTTTGAGCGTGACACGTTGTATGTGAACTGCTCCGTGTGTGCATGTTTGCAATACAAACATTGTATTGAGTCAGTCTGTGACGAAACTGTCCTCTTTCGTTTCGATTAATTTCGATTTGGTCTCGTTTCTTTCACCACCATCAACTCGAATCTCAATTCAAATGGATCACAACGCCAACCAACCTATCAAAGCCATGGACTTTTCCGTCAGCTCCCTAACCGCCTGTTTTGACAGCTCGAAGTGGATTCTACCTGTACTGGCGATGGACCTATCAACCGTTTACCCAATGAATTAATGCAAATAATTATGGCTAAATTGGGACTGGACGGTGATGTGAAGGTGATTCGTTTGCGATTGGTATCCTCACGGTGGAAAGCGATGGTCGAGGACTACTGTCAACTGAAGAAATCGCTGTTGGTAAATTTGAACAAAATAAAATCTCTTGGTACTTCATATTTTGAAGATACCTTTTTTGGATTCGCCAATTCCAAACATTTCACATGTCTGCTTTTAAGCACCAAAATTCCATCTGAATGTTTGAGTTCATTTGTGAACATGTTTCCCAACATTGAGCAACTGTCTGTTTATTTTAGTAATTATTATTATTACGGTTCTGGTAAATATTTTTATTTGTATTTTCATCATAACCAATTTATTTATTTCTATAGAATCTATCCTAGACAACAGTTTGCAAGTCTACATCAAATCACTGAACTCACTGAAGCTACTCGACCTGAATGGATTAAGTATGACACAAATGTCTTCTGCTTTGTCCAAACTAGAACACTTTTCATACGATGCTCTTTATCCTGATCACACTCATAATCTCCTTCAAGCAATTCCTCATCTTGCGCCAAATTGTGTTCGTGTCAATTTTGGGCTTAGTGTCCCATTCGTTTATGACCAATTTCTTCAATGGCACAATATAAATCCACTCTCGTTGGCCAATCTCACACATTTACGAATGCATATTCGTGGCAGTAAAGAGTTTGCCCAAATTGTGCACTTGCTCAGTGAGCACGCTATTTTTGTTGCAATACTTGGACTTTCATACTTTGGTATGTTCATTTGTTTTGCGCATTTATGTATTAACTAACAATTTCATTTTTAGTTTGGCGAACTTAAACTGAGACCAACTATACTCGAAGACCTTGGTGAACTGACCCATCTTACCAATCTTTCACTTAACTTCATCAAAATATCCTTCTCCAAGTTGGATCGAGCAGCTATGCAAAATCGACTCACATCGCTTACTTCTGTGCGAACTTTCAAACTTCGGACCTTTTTCGATGATAAATTATTCGGCTCCATCAATGGGGATCGATTCACTCGTGTCTTGTCGGTCATATTTCCTAACTTGGTCGGATTGGATCTTACATTTAAAGCATATATTTGCAATTCAGATAAAGCAAAAGCTCATGCATTGCAGCACGAAATTGAACTGCACTTGGATCGTTTCTCGAACTTACTCAAACACAAATTTAAAGTTTAGTTAAATTTACGGTTTGATGTTTTGGTTTTACGAATCTTTCTTTTTCATTTGCTCTTCTTGTCAAACACAAATCGATTCAACGTTAAGTATACACAATTGTAAATTATACTGCACAAACATAAGATTAACATTTTGTTTTAATTCATTGTAACTTTTCTCTTGAATTTATCCCCTGAAATAAATATTTATACATTCATTCGTTTAATTTTAATACTTTATAAATAAACTTGAACTTAAACGTCATGTTGAGTTTGTGTATTTGTTTTGTTTATCCGTAACATATTTTATGACCTAATTTTGTGATTATGAACATTTTTAGTTGACTAAATATTTACTATTTATTTACTAAATTGTTATTGCAAACACAGGTCATGAGGAAAAGTTCAATCGAATCCAATCGCAATCAGAATCTTAATCCAACGATGACCAATCATTGGGAGAATAAGAATTTACAAGTCAAAAGTTGAAAGTGTCGGAAAGAAAACAAAACAAAAACAACGATGGAAAATGCCTTTTTGTCGCATGCGAAACGAATTTCTATTTATTTTTTTTGTTTGTACGTCAATTTAGTTGGGCAATTTCGATTGCACTCACTTTCTCAATAAATTAATATACTACTAATTAATATATTACTGAGCACATTACAATTTCCCACCATTTCCATTGGCCAGCACAAATCGATTGAACATCTCAAGTGCCGGTCCAGGCTGATCAGTGGGCACCATGTGACCAGCATCGCGAACTGTGGCAAAGGTGAGATTGTTCTCGAATTGTTTGATGAATCCGCCCACAAGTCCATCGTAGTACCATGGCGAGTAGCTTGAAATCGGCCTGTATCCAAGTTTCTCTACAAACCTGTTCATGCAAAGACATTATGATCAAATTTGAAGCTTTTTCAAACTTTAAAGTATACAAGTCAATACAAAATTGTACTCACCATTTGTCACCAATAAAGTCACACACCGCATCGAGATCACCATTGTAAATGAGAACCTTGATGCCACTGTTGAGCAAAAGTTTGATTTTGGCAGACATGTCGTACTCTGGCCAGTCATACTCGAGACCATTACAAGGTTTCCAGTGTCCTTTCCAGTTGGGATCGATATGAATTGCCTTTTGAACGTTGGCCTGATTGAGCCACTGGTACAGCTGCTCTTTATTGTCACAAAGCGGAAGATCTTGATTGCTTGCTGGTTTGAAGGATTTGTAGATGGACATTTGACAATTGAGTAGAATGTTGTAATCATTAATGCCAACTGGGGCAAAGGAATCCTCGATCCAATCCGTCAATCCATGATAATAATAAAAGTATCCTCTCGATTTGGAGTGCAAAAAATATTGAGGCTCGAGAAGGCCGTTACCAATGGCTACTCCTTTGAAATTGCTGGGAAAGCCATTCTTGAGCACTTGTTCGGCCAGGAATGGAATGAACACACCGGCGTAACTTTCTCCGGTGATGTAGAAATCGTTATGCACAAATTGAGGGAATTTCTCAAAGAAACTTTGCAGTGCAACGAAATTGATTTGAGCCGTCAGATCATCATTGGACTCGGTGCTGTACTCGGGATTGTACGAAAATCCCGTGCCTACTGGTGTTTCGAGAAAAAGGACATTTGCTTTCTGTGTCCAGGTGGAGTTGTGCGGTCTGAGTGTGCCATCAAAGCCCATTCGAATGGGTCCCAGCTCAGCAAAGGCACCAAACAGTGAGGAACAGCCAGGACCACCGTTCAGCCACACAACCACAGGATCACGCTCGGGTTCGCCTGATTGGGACTCGAAAAACCAATAGAATATCAGTGAGCTGTTGAGCGACTTGAGGTAGCCCGAGTAGTGACGATAGTTGAGCACAAAGTCCACGCCAGGCAATTGCTTCACCTCGTCAGCTTCGCCTGGAAAAGAACCATTTGCGAGAGCAAAAATAAAAACGAAACACAAAAGCACTTTGAATAGTAGAATTAAAGACATCATTTTGGACATATGAAGATGTGCTTGACAATGACAATTGCCAACTGCAATTGATCGTCAACTTTAATCAGTCATTATATATTTTAAATGATTTGATTTAAATATTTCAAGACAACTTAACCAAGCAACTAACTGATTGTGATCTATCTAATCATTCCTCACGTCAATTTATGACATAAATTTTATGTTGCAAATTGCCCAGAGACTATTGTGCTATGATTGCAATGTAACCTTCTAGGTCTGTTCAATATATTCAATGTTAATTAAACTTTAAACTTTTATTTATTATTAAATAATGCTTTCATGAACATAACAACAATAATATTACACCATCAGTGCGGATAAATTTACACAGGTGTCATGTCAGGCATACATTTCCCAAATTTGTCGAACTGGATCTTTCTTTTCGGCTCAAAAATTTTGAGTGTTCTATAGTGACAAAGCTATCTGTGCAACACGAAATGAGACGAAGAAGCAGGTACGCTTTGAGCTGGACTTGTTACTACCATCGCCTGGTTCGGAGATGCATCGCTTGAAGCTTCGTCAAATCGATTCGTTCTTGGTCTTTTAACGCGACAAACAATTGTTCCATTTGAGGGACGTTTAACGCCTTTGCGGGCTTCTTGTTCACTAAATGTAATTGCCTTATCGGCAAGATTTTGCTCTTTATCGTTTAAACTGCGATTTCTTGCTGTTCCATAATAGCGGTAAATGGAACGGGCTACAATGGATTTGTTGATCCGTTGACGAGACATAGTGGTGGTATGTAGTTAAATGTATTGCGAAAACAATTCCAAGTCCAACTGGACACAATGGTGCACAATCGAATGTGAAAGATGAAATGTGAACGACACATTCTGGTTCCAGTTGGAACGGCCTTTTAAGATCTCAAATTTACATTGTTTCCTACAAAATTTAGTGTTTGAAATTGTTTCCTCAATTGAATTTAATCCCAATAATTGCCCAATCATAATATCGTATTGTTGTGACTTTTCTGTGTGTTTGTGCATTATGATTTCGATGCAATTGTGATTAGAATTGCATGTAGAGTCTTAGGAGTTGTGACAAACAAAAACATCGACCTGCTTACTTGTGAACTTTTTATCTGTGCTGGTCGGCCAATCAATGGAGACAAAGTTACACAAATCCTGTCTACCATTTTTTCCTACTTGGTTGAGTTGGATTTGTTGTATGGTGGATTTTTCAAATAGTCGCCTCTTTGTGTGTACACGTGTAATATTAAACAATATTTGTATCGATTTCCTAAATTGCACAAACGCAACATTCAATTTTACTAATTAATTGTCAGACATTTTTCAGGCTCGAATATGATCAAATGCACAAATTAATCTATTATTTCGCATATGATACAAATCGATTCAATATGTCAATATACATCCTCATTGAGTATTAACATTTACTTACTAATTTACTACATTCTTTACTAAATCGCATTCATCTATTCTCACAATTATTCTCTTCAATTCAATTTTCATTTACAGTCGATGATTTTTTTCAAATAAAATTCTAGACTTTGCACTTTGCAATAAATGTCACTTTTGTGGAAACTATTTGTTTGACACTTAACATTGATTTTGATGATGTCTTTGCAAATTTTGTTTGAGTTTTAAGAAAATTTTCGTTGTGAAAAGTTGACAATTGACAATTCAACAATTGCAATTGAATGTTTTGCAAACTAGTTTAGTTTAGTTTGAGGCTCTTTTGAGTTGAGGCATGAATAACATATGCAAAACTTGACACGTCCTCTATGAACGGCTCTGTGTCTGTGTGCACTTCAGTTGTGTTTTGTTTTTGAGTGAGCCACCGTGAAGAAACTGTCCTCTTTCGTGTCGAGTCATTTCGATTTGGTCAAGTTGCTTCCACTAAAACAATCAACTCTAATCTCAATCTCAAATGGATTCCAACACCAACCATACTACGGCTACCACTGGCATTGGCTCGTCCGTCAGCTCACTCACCGCATCTTTTGGACAGCTCAAAGTTGATGCCTGTACTGGGGATGGACCGATCAACCTTCTACCCAACGAAATGATGCAGCTGATTATGGTCAAGCTGGGACTGGACAAAGATGTGAAGAAGTTGATTCGGTTGAGATTGTTGTCAACTAGGTGGAGAGCGATGGTGGAGGACTACTGTCGACTCAAGAAATCGCTGTTTGTCCAGTTTGATCCATATCAGGCCATATCTGATTGTACTTCACATTATTTTGAAGAAACATTTTTTGGTTTTGCAAATTCCACCAATTTCACATGTCTCTTTTTGAGCACCAAAATCTCATCTAAATGTTTGAGTTCACTGCTGAATATGTTTCCCAATATCGAGCAACTGTCTATCTATTGTTATGATTATTATTACGGCAATGGAAAATATTATGGTAAATATTGGTATATGAATTTACGTAAATTCATTCTAATCTTCACCACAACCTAATTTATATTTCTATACAGAATCTACTGCTCTACACAACAGTTTACAAGTGTACATCAACTCATTGGACTCGCTGAAACTGCTCGACCTGAATGTATTACCTATAGCAGCACAACTGTCGCCTGCAATTTTGTCCAAATTGGAGCACTTTTCATACAATCACTTTTCTTGGCACAATGATGATCTCCTTCGAGCAATTGCTCATCTTGGACAAGGCTGTGTTCGTGTCAATTTTAGGCGCAATGACCCATTCGTTTATGAGCAAATTCGCCAATTGCTCAACATCAATCCAGCCTGGTTGGCCAATCTCACCCATTTGCAAATGAGTATTCAAAGAAGTACAAGTGAAGAGTGTGCCCGAGTTGTGCACTTGCTCAGTGAGCACGCAATTTTATTGAAACACTTGGACTTGCATACTTTGGTATGTATAGATTTGTTTACGAATTTATGTATTAGCTAAATTTTATTTTGTAACAGTATGATGTACTTAAATTGACACCAACTGTACTTGAAGACCTTGCTAAACTGACCCACCTGACCAATCTTACATTTCTCTCCATCAAAATGCACTTCTCCGAGTTGGCACAATCAGCTTCGCACCATCGATCCACTTCGCTGTCTTCTGTGCTGACTTGCAAACTTTGGGCTCGTATCGATGATGATATCCTCGATTGCTCCGCCAGTGGAGATCAATTCACTCGTGTCCTGTCGGTCATATTTCCCAACTTGGCCGACTTGAATTTTACTTTTGAAGTGGACATGGACAGTGTAACTAGACGCAACGAGCTGCGACACGAAATGGAACGACACTTGGCTCGTTTCTCGAACTTACGCGAGCACAAGATTAATATTTTATAATTTTAGTGTGAGCAGTGTATCGAGAGAAGATTCTTTGGATTTGGGTATTTGAAGAATTCTGAATTTCTATTTATTGGCAACGAAATGTCTTCAGAATGTTTGCGATCGCTGCTCGATTTATTTCCAAACGTTGTTCAACTATCAATTTATTGTGAATGTAAATATAACATTTTTATTGTTCATCATCACAATTACAATTTCATTCCTACAGACAATAATCGAGTTGCAGATTTAGTCGCGTACATTAATTCTTTACATTCGCTGAAACAACTCGACCTTTTTGGATTAGCATTTGCTTCAGCAATACCGAATCTCTCTTCAACTTTGTCCAAATTGAAACACGTTTCATTTGATTTTGGACCTGATAATGACGAAGATGAGCCCTATCATCAAGTGGTATCACATCTCGGACAAAGTTGTGCTCGTGTCCACTTTGGAGTGTCATTTAATCGTGGTCACATTCTTGAATGGCACAACATTAATCAACACTTGTTTGCCAATCTAACTCATTTGCTGATTCGAATTGAAGGTACAAGTGAAGATTGTGCCAAAGTGGTGCACTTTCTTAGTGAACATTCCACTTCGCTGAAGCTCTTGTACTTTTATGCTTGGGTATGTGCATTTTGTCTATGCTTTTCGATTTTTTAATAAACTAAATTTGCTAACATTTTTTTAGGATCTACCGCAGCTTAGATTAACGCCCAGTGTGATTGCTGATCTTGGCAAAATGTCCAACTTGGCTGAACTTGAGCTTTGGAACATCAGCATGGACATGTCCGAGTTGGAGCAAGCAGCTGTCCAACATCGACTCGCTTCACTGTCTTCTGTGTTGACTTGTGAACTTTATATCAATTGGACTCGTCCAATCAACAATGCCGACAAATTCACTCGTGTCTTGTCGGTCATTTTTCCAAACTTGGTCGAATTGGGTTTGTATATTGATGAGGAATTTTCAACTGGTCGCCAGTTTGTACGTCAAATCAAACAACATTTGGATCGATTCCCGGACTTACGCAAATATGAAGTTGATTTTTGGTAATAACTTTCTTTCTTTCTTTCTGTTTGTATGGCTAAAGATGCAGAGATTGTTTCACATTTCATTTCTACTTATAAAACATTAAATCAATAAACCTGCTTAAAATCAATGTTTTTGTATTTATTTTGAGTTTGTGAACTCTTTTGCAATCAGTCTAATGTACACAATCGCTATTTTCCTGCTCTGTTAATCTAATCCCAATTTGATTTGACATTAAGCGGTATGGATGAGTTGAGGTGCGTTGCAATCTGCTTTATAACTTTAGAGATATTAATGCATAGTGATCGAGTAAATAAATATAATCATCATAAACTCGTATTAATCTAGAGTTGCTCAATTTTCTCTTCTTTGGGTGATCACTGATCACGTCATATGTGACTACGTTTACTGCTTTGAGTTGTGTTGTTTTCAGTGTCAGTTCAACTCAGTTCTGACTCAGTTGTGTTCGACTTGACTTCTTATACAGCTTAGAGATTTCTTATGTAATCACTTCTCCTGGGCGGTTCAAATAAGTGAAAGAATTGACCAGACTGTCGTTTTTATATTCAGCACAGCTTCGTGATTTCTCTCGGATGTGTTGCCAATTCTTTGAGGTGTCTTGAAGCCCAAGGTACTGGTATGGTCTATTTGGTGCACGTTATATGTAATCACATATCCCGGGAACTTCAAATAAGTGAAAGAATTGACCAGACTGTCGTTTTTTATATTCAGCACAGCTTCGTGATTTCTCTCGGATGTGTTGCCAATTCTTTGAGGTGTCTTGAAGCCCAATGTACTGGTATGGTTGAAATGGTGCACGTTATATGTAATAACATATCCCGGGAACTTCAAATTAGTGAAAGAATTGACCAGACTGTCCTTTTTGATATTCAGCACAGCTTCGTGATTTCTCTCGGATGTGTTGCCAATTCTTTGAGGTGTCTTGAAGCCCAATGTACTGGTATGGTCTATTTGGTGCACGTTATATGTAATCACATATCCCGGGAACTTCAAATTAGTGAAAGAATTGACCAGACTGTCGTTTTTGATATTCAGCACAGCTTCGTGATTTCTCTCGAATGTGTTGCCAATTCTTTGAGGTGTCTTGAAGCCCAAGGTAGTGGTATGGTCGAAATGGTGCACGTTATATGTAATCACATATCCTGGGAACTTCAAATTACTGAAAGAATTGACCAGACTGTCGCTTTTTTATATTCAGCACAGCTTCGTGATTTCTCTCGGATGTGTTGCCAATTCTTTGAGGTGTCTTGAAGCCCAATGTACTGGTATGGTTCAAATGGTGCACGTTATATGTAATCACATATCCTGGGAACTTCAAATTAGTGAAAGAATTGACCAGACTGTCGCTTTTTTATATTCAGCACAGCTTACAAGCTTACAGCTTGTTAGAGATTTCTCTCCGGATGTGGTGCCAATTCTTTCAACACTATTTTATCAATGAAAAGTTGTTTGAATTTGTTTTTGTTTTTAATTTGATTTGGGGAAAATGGTGAGTTCAAACAGACTGGACTGTATTTTTGTTTGTTTTTTTAATTACATTAAACAACATTGGTGTTAAACCAAATTAGATTAGATTTGCTCGTTTTGAATGTGTGAAGATTTGTGATAAAAGAATTTTCAATTAGTTTCATGTCAAATTGTATCTACTTACCTCTAAAATAATTTTCACTACTTTTAGAGTGATACGTTGTATGTGAATTCATTACCGGCACGCAGCTCACGAATTTGTCAGCAAATTATGTGTGTTGAGTTCAGTTGAGTTCGACTCGAGTTTGCCTTTTGTCCTGTTTTTTTTCACAACCCGCAACTCGAATCCAAATGGATCTCAAGCCCAAGGCTGCTCCGGCTATCGATGCCATTGAGTCGTCAGTCACTTCAATCGCATCCTCTGGTGTTGAACACGAAATTAAACCCTCGACTGAACCGTCTATCAACCGTCTGTCCAACGAAATAATGCAAATAATCATGGCCAAATTGGAATTGGACGACGATGTAAAGAAGTTGGTGAGCCTGCGATTTGTATCCACAAGGTGGAATTCGCTTATCGAAGACTACTGTCAAATGAAGAAATCTTTGCTTGTAAACTATACACACTTTTTAAATACTGATTTCAACAATTCTACTCCTGTGAAAGTGGATTTGAAAACTGTGGATTTTTTTGGTATAATGCCCAAACTGTTTGCCAACATTGAGCAACTGAATATTCTTTGGTATTTTGATACACATTTTGGTAATAATCAGTTACTCTCTATATTTATTTATTTATCTTGTACTAATTACTAATTTTGTTATTTCTTTTAGACAATGTTCATGTTTTGCTTAAAGATTTGTGCTCAAATTAACTAAATTTTATTTTAAGGGCAATTGCTTTAATTGACCTTCACTGTGATTGATGAACTGGACAAAATGACCAACTTGACTGAACTTAAGCTTATCAACTTCAAAATGGACATTGCCGTGTTGGAACAGGCAGCTGCTCAACATCGAATCACTTCGATTTTTTCTATTTTGACATGCAAACTTTTTGTCAAAGTAGTTAACCTGAACAATGCCGACAAATTTACTCGTGTCTTGTCGGTCATTTTTCCCAACTTGGTCGAATTGGATTTGATGTTTGCTGGTGACTTTCCAGATAGACCCCGATTTGTACATCAATTTGAACAACATTTGAATCGATTTCCCAATTTACGCAAATATGAGATTCAATTCAATTCGAACAAAATTCACTTTTGGTGATTATGTGTTTTCATTTTATTTCATTCTTGTATAGCTAAATGCTAAATGAATATAGTTCAAACTATCATTTACAAACTTTTTCACTTACTGGTAATTTATCTTCAATTATATTATGAAATACTTAAATGCCTAAAATCATTGTCACATTTGAAACAATTGGACAGTGTTAACATTGTCGGCAATTTTATCTGAAAAGGTCGGACTTTTACTAGAATTTGCTATTTGAGATACAATTGTAACATCTTAATTAGACAGTAGGTATAGACATTGAAATTAAAATGTTCAATTTACATAATAAATCATAATTTTAAATTAATTTCTTTCATATGAATTATTTTGCTGATCCGGTTGTTGTAGAGGTTTGAGCAGGAAAAAAGTGACTGTGAGTTTACAATTCCAAATTGAGAATTTGCAAACAAACAAAAAATGAGAGAAACATTCATATGGACACATTGATGAACTGTTGAGCACAAAAAAAATTGAGTGATCAAACGAATGTTCATTTTGAAAATCAAAAGTAAACTAAAAATAAGTTCAACAACAACGAGAAAAAAATCTAAACTAAAAGTGAAGTTGTATAGATCAATCAAACAACTCTGTGAAGTACGTACTTTACGGAGGGCCTGCCTTTTATTTACATTCGTTACTTTGCCGTCTGTCTGTGGCTTAGTTTTTCGTGTTCTGTATGATTTTGTATCGTTTCTCATTCCTGTCAACTCGAATTCTAACCAAAATGAATCCCAATTCCAAACTATCTGTGGTCACCAATGCCATTAGCTCGTCAGTCCGTTCACTCGCCTCCTCATTTGGTCTGCTCAAACTGAATTGCTACACTGTTGAAGAGGAATCAGAAGTTGGACCTATCAACTTTCTGCCGAACGAATTGATGCAACTGATCTTGGCCAAATTGAGACTAGACGGTGATGTGAGGAAGTTGATTCGGTTGCGATTGGTGTCAACTAGGTGGAGAGCTATCATTGAGGACATTTGTGAACGGAAGAAATCGTTGTTTGTCATTTGGGGCCATAAGCCACGTTTTATCTGTGCTTCAAGTTCTGAAGAAAGATTTTTTGGATTTGCTAAAATGAATGATTTTACATGTCTCTTTTTAAAATGTACTAAAAAGTCATCGATGCTGTTGAATTTGTTTCCGAACATAGTTCAACTATCTATTTATTGTGGAGGTAAATATATGTTTTCATCTTTTTTATCTTCACTAAATTCATATTCATTCCTACAGAATCTACTCGAATCCGTGTATTAGTTGAGTACATCAATTCGTTGGACTCACTCAAACAGCTCGATCTCGGTGGACCATTTGTTCCAGCAATGTCTTCTCTTGCTCCAACTTTGTCCAAACTGGGACATTTCTCAATCTATTTTGGACAATCTCGTAGCAATGTGGTGGATGACGATCGACGTCAATTGATTTCTCATCTTGGGCCAAGTTGTGGTCGTGTCTATTTTGGATCCGCTTTCCCGTTTGATTATGACCAAGTTCGCCAATTGCGCGACATCAATCCGCACTTGTTTGCCAATCTCACTCATTTGAGAGTTAACATTCAAAGTTCAAGTGAAGATTGTGCCCGAGTTGTGCATCTACTCAGTGAGCACGCAACATCTTTGCAAACCTTGAACTTTGCTTCTTTGGTATGTCCATTTGTTTAATATTGGTTTTTTTTAAATATTAACTCAAGTGTTCTTTAAGGGTGGATCGCTTATTATGACGCCCACTGTGATCAATGATCTTGGCAAGCTGTCCCACTTGGTTAATCTAGAGCTTTGGTGGATCGAAATGAACATTCCCGATTTGGAAAAAGCAAAGCATCGAATCACTTCACTCTCTTCTGTTTTGGCAGTCAAACTTTGTTTGTACGATGGTCGCTGCGACAGTGGTGATCAATTCACACGCGTCTTATCGACCATTTTGCCCAATTTGGTCGATTTGGAATTAAGCTTATGGTTGCGATTCACGAATGCACCGTCCCGACTCGATTTCGAACAGTACTCGTATCGATTCGCGAACTTACACAAAATCGGTGTTTACACACTATGACAAACAACAATTCGTGAGTCTATTATCTGTTTAATTTGCGTAGGCTATTTGAATAAATAATCAGATCTTATCTTATTTTAATTTATATTACATTTGATTTTGTGTGTCAGAGTGATGGAAACTATTAATATATAATGACAGTTGACTTCTTTGTCTGTTCTTTAGCACTTTATACATACTCCCTTTGGTATATTTTCTTTGCTAATTTTTTTTTATTGAGTTTAATGATTTACTTTCTGGACAATTCGAGTGAAAAGATAAATGACGCGTGTGTAGATTTGCGAGTACAATTTTCTCTTTTAATAAAACAAAATACATGACATTGTACACTTAGTACAAAGTAAAGTTGTGCTTGCGCAAATTTGTGAATTTGAAAATTCGTTCAAAATCGCAAATTCCAAAATATTTTTGGAATATCAGGAATGAGAAAAGCAATCTTGCACAAAACCTCGGCCCAGAAGCAGAACACTCAAAACAATTTAGTCACAATCACAACAAACACACAACTTCTATGGCAACATTGAAATCGAATTTATTGATAAAGCAAATGACAAAATTGTGAGATCAAATAATGTCAGTGAGAAATAGAAAATATAGTAATAAAGTAAATTACTGGTGAGGGTATGTGTTGACTTCATATTGAATCTACCATTTATGGTATTTGTGTGAGATAATAGAAAATAATATTGATTATTCTGTGAATATTTAGCAATAGAAACAAGAGAGGGTATATTTCGTAATAAAAATTTTATAATAAATTAGAAAAGGCAATCTTGTGTTTGCGCAAATTGGAGAATCGATCAAGATTTTGCTGGATTTCAAGTAGAAAGAGTTCACTAGTTGAGAGCCGTTCAGCAATATACAATTTCAAATTGATCAACTTGGGAAGAATGACCGACAGGACACGGGTGAATTTATCTCCATCCATTAAGGGACCAACATTTTTGACAAATAGCTTGCAAGTCAAAATCGAAGTAAGCGAAGCGAGTCGGAGTCGGGCAGCTGTTTCATCCAACTCGGCAATGTCCATTTCGACCTTCCAAATCCAGAGATAAGTCAAGTGGACCAGTTTGCCAAGATCGCGAATTGCATTGGGTGACATTACAAGACAATCGTCCTTAAAAAAAAGTTTTAGTAAATATAAGAAAAAATCTAATACAAATGAACATACGTAAGTATCAAAGTGAAGATACTCCAAGTGAGTGGCGTGTTCACTGAGAAGGTGCAAAGCTCGGTCACTTCCACCAGGAATGAACATTCGCAAATGGGTCAGACTGGCAAACAAGTTCGGTTTGATTTTGTGATATTGAGCAATATGACGATATTTAAATTTATGAATTCCTCTAATGAAGACACCAACACAGTTTGGGCCAAGATTAGAAACAAAGCGACGCATGTCGGCTGCATTCAAAGTGCCAAAATATCCAAAAAGTCCAATGTTCTCCAATTGGGACAAGGCTTGGGAGAGATGAGGTACAGCTTTTAGCGCGTTATCATAAAGTGTGAGCTGTTTCAGTGATCGCAAAGAATTAATGCAAACAGAAAAGGTACGAATTTGCGTATAGTCTGAAAAGATAAAATCAAATTTTAAAAAACACATGAGAAAAATGAGTATTACCTTCGAAACTACGAAAATTAACTACAGACATTTGTTCAATATTCGGAAATAAGTTCAACTTCATTCCAAAACACTCAACAGTTTTCAGACGCACAATCAGAGGAGCATAATTCTTCAGACCAGGAGTAGGAAAGTATTTACAATTGACAAGCAACGATTTCTTCTTTTGACAGTAATGTTCCACAACTGAATTCCACTTTGTGACACCAATCGCAATCGAACCAAACTGTTGCCATCACCGTCCAACTTGGCCACGATCTGTTCCATCATTTCGTTTGGCAGAAGGTTGATCGGTCCATAACCACCGTGGGATGATTCAATTGGAGCTGTTCAAAAGAGGAGGTGAGTGAACTGACTGACGAGTCGGTCCTCGTAAGAATCCAACTTGGGATCCAATTAGATCGAAATTTGAGTTGATTTGGTTGTGAAAGAAGAGACTGAACTTCAGATTTTGAAGCAGAACACGCAAAACATTGCAGCCACAGACAATAACAATTGCAACACTCAACCATTCACAAACGACGTGTCATGCGAAAAGTAGTACATACATATTACTCGTCCCCATAAATCTTGATAATGGCGGTCGGAAAGAAAACAACTAAAATGTCCAAGTCTAGATGGCGATAGAGATTTGGTGTTAAAATCAAAAAAGGCAAAGTCGTGAAGTTCAAGTGATTAGTCTGCTAAAAGTTGGTGTTTTTTGTAGTGACATCTAGACTTGGACATTTTAGTTGTTTTCTTTCCGACCGCCATTATCAAGATTTATGGGGACGAGTAATACTCTTGAAATGAAATGAAACTCGCCAATTTGTAAAACAATTCACGCATTCTTGCACAGCAAATTGAGATTAATTAGATTAATATGATCAAATTGAATTTGTCAACAAACAAACAAACAAACAAATACAGGACGGGCAATGTTTTGTACAAAATTCAGGTGTACTTCCAAATCAAATCAAACAATCCAAACTCTAGTCAATACAAATAACCAGATATATTACCAACAAATTGAAAGTGTGGTCTGTGTGGAGAATGTTGTGGGATGTGTAATGTAAAAGGTGTAAAGTAAAGTGGTCAGTGGTTAGAGAAGGTGGAATTGTGGTTAGATTGGTGTTGTAGTGTTGAGGAGATAGTCTCGAGGGTTTCGATTGTCTTCAATGCCAAGTTGACGTTGTTCCTTCTGGCTTGCTGGGAGACCGAAATGTTGAGTGCGGATGTGTGTGATTACATCGCTTTGTTGTGTTGCAGCATAACCGCACATCTTCCATGTACATTTGAAAGGTTTGACTTTTTGGTGAGTTCGTTGAGCGTCATGATTAACTTTTTGGGTGAATGACTTCCCACAACCAGTCCATCCACAACGGAAAGGCTTCACACCAGTGTGAGTTTGTTGGTGAACCTCGAAATTGCCCTTAAGGTTGAATGATTTGCCACAGTTGGGGAATTGACAAGTGTAGATTGTTGTCTTGGGATGGACTGAATTCTGATGACTCCTTATTTCAGATCGAAGGGTGGCCACTCGATCATAGTGACAACCATCATAGCCACACTTGAATTGACCTTCGTAGTGATAGTAATGTAGATGATTAAACAAAAGATGATGAGACTTGACTGTCTTGGTGCAGTGAGGACATGGCCAGATGGAGATGTTTGAATGATTGTCCCTGACATGAACAGCTAAACCATTTCCATCCCTACAAAACAAATCAATTAAACCAACTCAATACCACAACACCTCACTCACCGTTGCTCAAATCGTTCTTTGCATCCAACAGCCAAACATCGATAAGGCGAAATGTGATGTTTAACTCGCAAATGATCGTGCAACTCGTCTCGGTCAGCAACCTCGTCCTCACAGCCATCCTCGGTACACGTCAACTTGATAGTCCTAATCTTGTAATTTCCACCTTCATCTTCATCATCACCCAGCTCGGTTTCACTGTCCAACCACGATTCTCCGTCTTCACTTTGTTCGACGCCTTCTTCTCCTTCTCCATTTCGATCGTCACCATCACTTAGATCAACTCTTGATTGAGTGCTCATTTGATCAGTGCTCGTTCGGCGATCCAAAGAAGCCGAGACTCGAGTCCGCTTCGACGTCATCGAACCAGGAGAGGACACTTCGCCGCTATTTTCGAATGAAGAATTTTCGGTAACTTGTGATTTGTCAGGGCGTCTTCGTTTGAGAGTTTTGGATTGTTTCGAAGTTGGCGATTCGTCATTGGCTGGCTCGCTTGGCCCATTTTCACCTTTGTCCACTTGTTGGTCATTTACGGAACCTTGATTCGTTCCATTGGACGACTCGTGTAAATATTCGTTTTGTCTGTCATTGAGTTCTTCTTGATCCTCAGGTCCGATGACATTTTCTTCTTCACTTTCCACATCTTCCTTCACTTCAGTCTTGACTTGAGTCCAAAGTTGAACAGACTGACCGTTATCGGGATCCAATTGCCAAGTCTCATCGAATTCCTCCTTAATTTCTTGCTTCACAATGCAATCGTCAGATACGCGATCCCAATCCGAGTCGGTGATGTAATGTCCATCTTCTTCAGCACCCAACGCTGTCTCACTGTCCAACAATCTTTCTTCGTCTTCACTTTGTTCGACGCTTTCTTCTTCTCCACTCGAGTCAATTCTATTTGGATCGTCATTCAATTCCACTCCTGATGCAGAGCTCACTTGTCAAGCTGACTCTCGGCTACTCAAAGAAGAAGATACTCGAGTTCGTTTAGATCTCGTCGTAAGCCCTGAAGTGGATGCTTCAACGCTTATCGAGCTATTTTCGAGTGAAGAACTTTTGGTGACGAGTGATTCGTTTGTGCGTTTTCGTTTGCAAGATTTGGACTGTTTCGAAGTTGGCGATTCGTTGTGCTCGTCATTGATAGTCGAGAATGATTGATCGTCTTTGTCCACTTGTTGGTAATCGGATGAGTCCATATCGTGTGTTGGCTTTGTCTTGTGATTGTTTGAATGTACAGTTGAATTGGCACTTTCTAGTGCACGAACACGATTTGACAAGTCACACCATTTGCGTCGATCTTCTTCGTCTTGTTCAACTACCATATCAAGCACAATGTTGATTTGAGCCTTTAATTTGGTGACCTCTTCCCTCAACGAGCCAGATCGTCGGCCAATTAGGTTCTGTGGTCGATTCGGAGATGCAACGAACAACTCGTTTTCATTTGACATTGTGAGGCGAGATGAGACAAATCACGAGTGGAACAAACAGAAAGAAAGGAGACACTTTTGGTGGTTTGGTGGCAGACAAATGAAAGAGGGCACAGACAAATCACTGACTGTGTGCTTATAAGTAATTACAATCACATCGTCTGTGATTTGCCAATGGACGGCTATTTGAACTGTTCAGGCAATTTCAACTCGAAATTTTCAAAGTTGAACTTTAATGATTAAAGTTTAAACTGATTTTATCTTTTTTACTCAATTTTCTCTTTTAACCACACACACGCACAAAATACATTTAAAACTGACACGATTTAAAAATAATAATTACTTTATTACTGAGTTTTTAATTAGAACGACTCGACTAAGACCTTTTTCTGTGCCTTTAGTAGTGTTCAGTGGCGGTGGTTAGTTGCCCCTGAAAAATTTCGCGACTTTTTTCATTGCAGAACTTCAGATTCTCAGTTTACAATACAAATTGCAAATCATAATTACAAAAACTGCATTATGATAATGACTAAGCTAAATAAAGAAATTGTCTTTATTGAGTTTTGAGATGATTAAAATTTAATTTCAAAGTTATCAAAACCCCAATTAGAATCGAGGTAATTCCCCTCTTCACATCAATTTAGCTTTCGAGAAATTATTTGTAAGACTATTGTACTTGCGTGAAGCAAACAATGGAAATAATATGTCAAATAATAGAAGCAGTCATTTATTTACTTTGTTAAAATTAAAAATATTGCGAATAGTGAGATATATTAATGATTCAATTGAATCGTGGTGTAAATAAACAAATATATTATAATTAACAAGAGATTGAATGTGTGGTCTGTGTGGAGAATGTTCTGGGACATGACATTGAGGTGAGTGGGATTGAGTGGTGTGGTGTGGTCAGTGGAGTTGTGCTCAGATTGGTGAGTTATCAAGTTCCTTCTGGAGATAGTCACGAGGGTTGCGATTGTCTTCGATTCCCAGTTGATACTGCTTCTTCTGGCTTTTAGGGAGATGGAAATGTTTCATGCGGATGTGTGTGATTACAGCGCTTTGTTGTGTTGAAGAATAGCCACACATGTCCCAAGTACATTTGAAAGGTTTGACTTTTTGGTGAATTCGTCGATGAACGTTGAGATTACCTTTTTTGGCGAATGACTTGCCACAACCAATCCAGTCACAACGGAAAGGCTTCATACCAGTGTGAACTAGCTGGTGTGCGTCGAAATTGTCCTTTTTGTTGAATGATTTGTCACAATTGTTGAATTGACAAGTGTAGATGGTTGACTTGGGATGGACTGATAGCTGATGACTCTTTATTTCAGATCGAAGTGTGGCAACTCGATCATAGTGACAACCATCATAGCCACACTTGAATTGACCTTCGAAGTGATAGAAATGTAGATGCTTGTACAAACGATTGTGAGACTTGAATGTCTTGGTGCAGTGAGGACATGGCCAGGTGGAGATGTTCGAATGGTTGTCCCGAACATGTCGACCTAGTTCAGTACTATAAAGCAAATCAATTAAACCAACTCAACACCACCACACCACACTCACCATTGCTCAAACCGTTCGTTGCATCCTTCAGCCAAACATCGATAAGGAGATATGTGATGTATAACTCGCAAGTGATCGTTCAACTCGTCTCTGCTTGCAACCTCATCCTCACAGCCATCCTCAGTGCACTTCAACTTGACAATCTCAATCTTGTAATGTCCACCTTGATCTTCCTCACCCAACTCGGTTTCATCGTCATCGTCATCGTCTTCAATTTGTCCCAAACCTCCTCCTCCTCCACTTTGCTCGTCCACTTGTCTCTCGTCAAGTGCCACTGCAGTGCTCACTTCCTGGACGGTCTCTGTGCGGTGCAAGTCTGTCTCCACTCGAGTTCGCTTCGAGTTGGTCATGGGACCATTCATGGACACTTGGCCGCTTGTCATGGCTGTGCGTTTTCGTGTGCGACTTTGTGACTGTTTCGTAGTTGGCCATTGGTTGTGGCCGTGATTGGCTGGCTCGTACGGCTCGTGATCAGCTTTGTCCACTTGTTGGTCAACACTTTGTTCAATCTGTGAGCTGTTGGTCAGTTGCATTTGGCAGTTGGCTGATGGAGACAGCTCAAACACAGACTGCATTGGCCTGTTGACTTGATCACGTGATACAATGTCCTTTGGCTCAGCTAAATTGGCCTGAATCACTTCATCGGCATTGGCTGGATCATCAATTTGCATCGAGTTGTCATCATCATCATCACTCACCTCTTCTTTCTTCACCAAACGTAGGTCAAATCCACAATCGTCGTAATGATCATCTTCCTCCTTTATCTCTTCTTTAATTTCTATCTTCACATCATCCGATTCGGTTTTGATGTATGCAGACACATATTCCTGTTTGATGAAAATGTCATGATCCTCTTCCTCTTTTATTTCCACCTTGATTTCTTGCTTCACCTCTTCATCGTCCGATTCTGTTTTGACCGTCACCAAATTGTTTGATGTGCCTGTGCAAATATCAACAAATGTAAGTCCAATACAAACCACCTCATAGTCATACCTTGGTTGTCCAGTCCGTCATCTTCATATTCTCTTTTCATGTTATACTGCACCATCAAATCATCATATTTCTTGTGAGCCTCTTCTTCCATCTCCACCAGTTGTCCTCGTAATTGCTCATTTTCACTAATCAACACTCGTTCACGGTGCTTGAGTTGAGCTATTGCCTCTAACAACTCGTGATGTGATTGAGAATTGGTCTGATGGTTGTCTTCAGATGCGTGACGATCCATTTTGTGTAGATGGGAACGGGTAATGTTGGGTTGGGGAAAGGGGAGGAAAAGTAGAATCAGACGTGGTGAACAAATAGAAATGACAAGTGAACAGACAGACACAGACAACAACACACAACTCAGCCGTGCA
>JAKIJQ010000415.1:0-65854 GCA_023373905.1 Rhizoglyphus robini
AGCAGAGCTGCCAGAGGATGAAACGCGTGAAATTTCACGCGTCCGGACCGAACTAGAGTAGACGCTTTCCAGCCAGGATGACCGTTGTGTTCAGCTGAGCTGACAAAAGTAGTGCCATCTAGGGACATTAGTGGCATAACACCAAATGTTTGTGAATGCTATTCAAATCAACTATTTGATCAACAGAACTAACTTAACTCAAACAGAAAATGATTTTTCGGTGAAATTAACTATTCCTGACTCACAATTTGGTTGTCCCAATACCAAAATATCCCGAATTCACTCCCAAAAATCAGGCCCACGATTAAAGGGAAATTATTTTGGCCTGATTGAACTTTGCATACCGGTGGCTTAGTGGTCAAGACGTTTGCTTTGCAAGCGTCAATTCGCAGGTTCGACTCCCGGTTGTGGAACTTTTTTTCGGTTTATTTTTAATTTATTTTGGATCAAAAATGATCACAACAACCTTAAAAATAAGTTAAATACATTAAATTGTTTGAATTAGTTGAGTTTTCCTGACTTTTATTATCATTGTAGCTGACCTTTTACATGATTGAAGATTATGATATAAATGTGGATTAAAAAAATGAATTGGCCCGGAAATAATCTAAAATTGCTTAAATATTAATTATATGATCGTTTCAACTCAAAAAATCACAAAAATAAATCGAAAAAATATTTCGAATCTGGGAGTCGAACCTGGACTTTACGCCTGAAAGGCAAGTCCCTTGTCCACTGAGACATCTCTATAGAAATTTCATTGAGCCCAAAATAATTTCTCTTTAATCGTGGGCCCGATTTTGAGGGATATATTTGAGATATTTAAGTATTGGCAGATTCAAATTGTGGGTCGGTGAACGTTAATTGTTACCGAAAAATACTCTGGTGGGATTAAATTAAACTTTAATGCTAATTTTATTACGTGTTTTAAGTGGCCCTATTGAGCGCTTGCATATTTTATCAGCTGAGCTGATCGCAACGGTCATCCTGGCTGGAAAGCGTCTACTCTAGACGGAACATACAGATATGACGTTACTCTACTGCTGGAAGGTACGAGGCCGCTTCTAGGCTATGAGCGGCCATTTGTTGGAGAACGAGAGCTCTCTCGCACAAACAACAGCTGATGCTGTGCGCGTTCGCACACTGCGCAGCCGATGTCAGCCACACTGTACTGTCAGCTGATTTTACTTGATGTTTATAAACATAAACATTGCTGTTGTGCCATTTTGCTGATTGTGTCTTCTCTGTTGTTGTTTGTAATCCCAAAAACTATCTAATTTTTATTTAATTTTTATTACAATTGGAAAACATGAAAAATTTATTTACAATTCATCAATAGTGTCCTTACACAGTTTGTTTTGTATACAGTACCAAATACACAATCCAACAAGAAAAAGAATCACAACAAAGACACCAACAACAACTACAGCAATAAATGTTGAACAATGAAATACAGCATCACAAGATAAGTTCCAGTTCCAGAATTCTAAAAAATGAGGTTCATTATGGAATAAATTGTCGTCCAAATGCTTATCTACGTCTAAGGCATGATTCAGGTTACTAACATCTTCATTTAAAACAGTATCATTGACAATAGCACTGTTGTTGAATGAATCAACTTTATCAGATTCAAGATCTAGTTTCGCTCCCTCGCTGCGATAACTAGCACCAACGCTCCTATTATTAACATTAATTTTATCTATCAATGGAAATTTATAGACATGGTTTAGACAGGTGGACGGTTTGTTGTTGTTGATTTGAATCTTGTTCCTAACACAATAAACATGGTTAAACTTTCTATCCTGTCTATGTTGAACTATTTGCTCAAAGTCGATTTCACTATCATCAAGGCATTCATCTTTCTGGTATGTTTTTTGGGTCTTATTACTACAGAAAGGACATATGTTCGGGTTAAATGCATAATATGCACCATACTCACCAGGATTAAAGTCAATAAATGACTGGCATCCCGTTTGAGTATTCATAAACATGTATTTTTTCCCAATATACCTACTATAACATTGTTTCCCAGATTCTTCTTTTTAAAAAGACAAATGGATTTGCTTTTTTGATAAGCCCTTTGTCAAAGACTTTGCTAGTCCTAATCCTAAGCGCTAAGTAATTGTCGACAATACTACAATTCAGTGCTTTCATAAATGGCTTTGGACAATTGGGACAGATTTCAAAAATTTGAAAATAAAAAGTCAAAGTCATTTGAAACTTTATGATTTGTGAAATCAATTAAAAAGTTGAGCAAATGGGGCTCGACAATCTCTATTTTTCGCAAAGTAGCCTGAACGTTTAGATCATTTTCAGTCTGTTTTCCTTGTTTATCTAAAGCATCGCTAAATAACTTTTTCATATCAAGAAGAGCCTTTTCAAGTTCTATGTGAATTTGGTGCGATGCAGCGGCTTTTTTTTGCATCCAATCTTCTAGTTGATTAACTTTAATGATTGCTATAGTGGATTCAATCAAAAGCGATAGTAGTACTAGCAATACCAAAAATGGCAAAAATGGCAAGAGTAAATGTAACTGGTTCGATTACTCGCTTAACTCTCGTTTTCGAATGATTCTCGAAAACAGATAGGGAGAGTTAAATCTTCTACAGAATCCACCTTGGAGCAAAAACTTTCTAAATGCGAAGTAATGCGTCGTTTATAGGCTGTTTCACATTTTTTTCGCCCGCGAATTTCATCCTCAGTAGTTACTGGGAGGATCACACAAGGAGACTCAACTTGGATTAGTAGCAAGTAGTTGTTATAATCATACACAACCTTGTGTGGAGTTTCTTCCCACACAACTGTTTGGTCGGGTTGGCAATTCAATTCAGTTGAAATGAAAGTTTCACTTAGCAGCATGAGTATATAAAGCTGAAACAGTCGAATTCTGATGGATCGAGTCATTTCGGGACAAAGAATCGTGTTGATAATATTCATTTGTAATTTCTTTTGAAATACAAGATAATAAATAAACAATTTCATTTATAAAATTAATATTTACCAAAAATGGAATTGATGTAGGTTGTAGAAACGGACAGGTTTCAAACTTTCAGCCAAAGAGGTCAAGACAGAAAGCGAGAGCGATTAGAACGGTTTAGTCACCAAATGGTCAACTTAGGTCGAGCATACAGGCAAGACAAGAATCAAGAGACAAAATCTATAAATCAAATATGATCAAAACGATAGAAATAGATTATAAACAACTTACCTGAGTGAAATGGATTTGACCTTTGTAAGGAGAAAGCGAAGTGGTATAAGGCTGGTTCGAGAATGAAACAAAATATGCTTTGTGCAAAGGTTTCAATGAAAGAGGTACAGTTAGGTCTTTACCCACGAACTTGAAAAACTTGAATGCCAAAAAAATTCATTGAAAATCTTCTATTCATATCACTGGTGAGGTGTCATTCTGAATGCATTATCTAATATTTAATCAGTCATACAATCACGTGAGTTTTTCATGGTTTCATATATGGTCTGACAACTTGGCTTTGAGCGGTGACCGTGCAATTCAAGTGCAAATTATCTCACTGCATTATTTTTATAATAATGTTTAGTCGACTGGTATGAAATTGGATACTCTAATGATAAAATATTGATGAATAAACTCTATTTATAATATTAAACAAAAATCCATACATATTTGTTCGTACTAATCAAGCCAGAGAGATAGGTGCCTATGCACCCAAATGAAATTTGTAGAGTTGATAAGATGCGATCAAGGTCCTAATACATCCAAAGGTTTAAACAATTGTATGTGTATGTTTTTGAAAAATTGTTTTAAGAATTTCTATATTAAATTGTAAGTACATAAAGTTATTAAACAGAATTTATAATTCTATTTATTAAGGTCACGATGTATGAAATACAATCCCAATTGACATTTGGGATTGTATTTCTTGTGATATTTTCTTGTTGTTCATCACAAGAAATCAATGAAGAATTTGATTTCAATTCAGTCCATTGGAATTACACACATAATCACGCTTCGAACACGTTAAATCTCTTGAACTTCGCATTCAAACTCGAAAATCCCTGTATGGTTTTATCAACCACGAATCAGGAATTTTACAAAAATTCCCAAATATGCACAAATCATTACACATCATTGATCTTGAGTCACATTAAAAATCAATGCAAACAAACTCAGGAAATTAATCTGAAAGTTCCTCTTTATGATTTAAAAGAAACAGCACAAGAGAAAAAACGATTCAAGCGTGACTTCAAGAGTCTTGATTTCATTTTGGGTGAAACTGACACTAAAGTTTTAATTGGGATTGCTTCTATTGGTTTTGATGCTTTGATCGAAAATCATTATATCTTAGAAAATCAAAACATCAGTTCACTTCAATTAAACACAACGAATGAAATGGTCAAATTGAAAGAAAATGAGATAATTTTAAGTGACTTCCACGTTAATTTAAATCAGATGATAAACAAGGTCAATGATTCGATTGGTTTAGACGAAGTTGCCAAAATGAAATATGTTGTTCGCGTGATGGAAGAAATTGAAAGTCGGTTTATTAATTTTTTGAAATTAGTAAACAGAAGTAAAATGGATATAGTAAGGTCCAAAGAAGAACACACCCAATTCAAAAGTTATATCAAAACACTTTTCCCAAATATCTACTATTGTGATACGCTTAATGAATTGGAACATATTTGGAAATGGCCATACTCAACTGACCTAGAATGTGTATCACCGAAAATTGAATTTTTTGGATGCGATTTTGTCAATTCAACTTATTTAATCTTCAAAATTGGATTGAGAGTTGACAATCAAACAGTGAAATCTGATATCTTTAAGGCAATCCCGTCTCAACAGGTAAAAGAATTAGGATCAGAAATTTGTTCTTACAGGTAATGTTGTGCATTGTAAATTTTAACAAAAATGACAATATTTTATTTTTACAGTTATAAAGGACCGAATTATCGAATTAAATTTGAAGAACGTTCGGACTGGCAGACATATTTTCATTTTGAACTTGAAAATTACTCTTCGTCAGATCAAACCTTAGTCTTTGATGTAAATGTAGATAAAATTCGTCAAAAATCGAAACCACTGGAAAACTTATCAAAGCCGATTTTCAAAAAAAATAAATGCGAAAAAATCACAATCACTAGCCTAACACATGAACCAAAACAAGATGTAACTGAAAATTTTAATTCAACTTTTAAAATTTTCTCTGACTTTATGACAAACTTGTGGAATGACAATGACAAATTGTCATTGATAAGCTATTTTTTTGTGACAGCTATTGTAATTATCGTTATTCTTCTATTATTGTATTGTATTTGGAAATTCCAATGTTTCAAAAAATCAGAACCTAACAATTCTGATATTATGTTGACATATATTGGTAATCTATCTCAATAAAAATCTAGCAAAATTATCATGCATTAGCAACGTGTTTTGTCTCTTCTAATGTTCTCACGTATTTTTCTGTCTTATCTTAAAATTATCTTCAGTTACTCCTGATAAAAATTAACGAATACATAACCTCAAATGGAAGTGATGAGTTTTACCACACACCAAAATGAATCAAAACTTGTCAATATCCAAAGTTCCAAACTGTACTTTTTCGAACTTATATTGAACTGTACGTGATTTCTTGTATCAAATGTAACCAGAAATTACACACCACACACGATCACACACACCATTAGAACACTTTTGAACAATGTTATCTCATTGATGCACAGATACACACTTGAAAAAGACACACAGACAGTCTGAGATAGACTTGATCATCGACCACAAGCACTACGCTTTGAACTGTGAACTAATGGTGATCGTTTAATGGTGTCATGTCGAAAACACACATTTCCATTGTTTGCTTTGTCTTCATTTTCACAAGCTTTCCCCTTACAAATTGCGTCCCCAAAAACAGCAGTGTTTGGGTATTAGCCCAGAATGGACAGGTCCCTGCTCAAGCATTTGTTGGGGCAATTCATCCACTTGACGGGGAACCAAACTATGTTTGTCGAGTAACTGACACTGACGGTGCAATTATCCCTGGAAAACTGGTGCCCTCAGAAGGGAAATGCTTTATCGGCCGATCAGGTTATGAACACCAATTTAAAAACTATCGTGTTCTAATCAAACCGAACAGAATTACGTACGAATGGATTGCGGCAAGAAATGGACACTACCCTTCGAATGCAGTCAAAGGCGGTTGGGCCAGTGGCTGGCCAATGCTTGTTTGCAGAGCCCAAATTCTCGGTCGTCAAAAAGTGCAGAGATTTGTGACAGGAAAGCTAGACCCGGAGCCTGGTTACCAGTGCTGCTATGTCCCAATGTTTGGAAAGGAACAATGTGCAAAGGAGTATCAAGTTCTGTCTGTTGTTTAATTTTACAACATAAATGTAATTAATGAAACTTAAATGTCTAAATAAAGTTGTTTGTTCGTTCTCAGTCAAATCGTTTACTTTTCTTTATCACTATCTTATTGAATGCACCGAAATGTATTGCAACTAGCCACCGAAGATATTGAAAGTCAAGCTATATTGATATATTGCCAAACCATTATATGAGGGATGATATGATCAAAGATAAACTTTGTGCGATTTTTTCCACTTTCACAAGTACACAATTAACAAATGCTAGGTTCTTATGTACTCAATGGTTTAGCAAGTCTCAGAATTTTGTTTTAAAGTAAGTAGAATACTTAAATTATAATTACTAATACTTTATTAAATTTTCCCAAGAAAAACTAAAAATGGTGCTAAAAAGTTACTTGTATTCAGATGATATTGCAGATTATTTTGATTTTTCGGTCGAACCTGACAAACCAAAAAATGCATTATGCCTTATATGCAAACAAATTAAAACAGTGCATTCTCCAAAAATCTCCAAAAAAGAGAAATAGAAGCACTACCTGAATTGAGCATGTATGTCCCGACAAGGTGGTTATCGCTTGTGCCATCCGTGTGCCCGATGATTAAGTTGTTTGACACAATGGGCAAGTTATTTGATAGAGCCGAAGCGGCACAAAAGGCACAACTAACCGAGGCTAACCGATCAAAGCACGTTACGTATTTGGACAATTTTTTTAAGAATGAAGAAAATCTTATTTGGCTTTGCATAATCCAGGATTTTTTTCAACCAATACACACAAAAATCAAGGCTCTTCAAACCAGAGATGCAACAGTAATGACAGGATATAAAATGGCCAAAGAATTGATTCGTCATGCTAATGAATTACTTGAAGGTACACGAGACAATAACATCAAGCATACAAGTGAAATCTCGAGAATTGAACCAATTTTTGACCAATGGAATTCAAGTAGAAAGAAAAAATTTTCCACAAATCTTGCTACAATGTACACAATTTTCGTGGATTATTTGGAAAAATGGACACGAATCTATGATTATTTGGAAAATTTTGATTGGATTTCTTTGGATGAAAAAGAATGCGAATCGGGAGTCCTGACTATAAACTTAGCCTCTAGAATAAGAGAAACGTATAAAACGTTGAGAAACAAAGGAATCGATATAGCAAAAACTGATGCCGTTCATTCAAAAGTACGCACCAAAGATGGACTGTTCTTTTCGGTAGCAACTAACAAAGAATTGACAAATGAAATTACTTGGCTCGCAAGTGCGATCCCAAAATTAACTAAAGATTGGACGGTTAACAAAACTCAAACTGCCAAACGGTGGTATTCCATTTTCCAACTCGCAAAAACAGAAGATATCAATCTTTTTAATATTAAACATATTGTTTGGTTGGTCCTTTGTCTTTCTCCCACAAATGCAGCTTGCGAAAGTGTTTTCTCAGAGGTCAACCACTTTTGGAGTGATTGGAAAACAAATTTAGGAATCAAAACTTTACAAGCATTTGTAAAAGTTAAATATAATCTTACAAATTCGTGCAAAGAATTTCTGAAGATGAGAAGAGATCCGCTATTTCTTACAAGAGATGAAGTAAAAAACAGTGACAAGTATACATTGAGAACAGTGCCAAAAAAACAACGCGACATCCAAAATTACAACGAAAGGACTGGATCATCATTTTCACTTGCGAGAAAAGATAAGACTTTGAATGATGACGATGAAGAGGACAGCTCAAAACTATTGGACTACAGATTTGAATAAACATTTAAACTAATCTACATATAAAAATTCTTAGAAAACTCTTAGCTTCAAATAATCAACTTGGGAATTTTGTAGTTCTTCTCGATTCACACATTCAAGTCTGGCTATATCCATTGAAACTCCATTTCAAAGTCTTTGCATTCAAGTCAAAATCTTCTAGCGAATAAAGTAAAACATTAAATAAAAAATTAAGACTTTTCAACTAACCACTTTGGATTTACAGATTATACTAGAGATTATATTCATCGAAATATCGTTTAACCAAATTCCCCTTTGTTGTTTCTTTAATCCAGAACTATAATAAACTATTTGTTTTATTATCTTAAACCCGCTTTAGCTAATTCCGACAAGAAACTATATTTAATGAATTCATAGTGAATCTATAATGGCTTGACATGTCAAGCCATAATGCATTACCAGAAAACCAAATTGAGAATAGATCGTGAAAGAGCGGAGAATTCTCAATGTATTTGTTTGACACAACTGACTGGAAATCGAGATAATCTATAGATATAACTTCCAAAGTGTGGATTGTGAAACAAAATTGTGAACTCTTCTTCAGCCCACCAATTAGGGAATAAGATTGTTTGGGTTTATGGGTTACTTACTGACTGATGGAGCTCTATATATTGATGAACAGTGCATAGTTTCTTCAGCCCCGAGATTCAGTCATTTGTAGAAATGATCGAAGATGGTGAGTTTCACTTGTGGGACAAAAGAAAACAGTAATCATAAAGCGACGATGAGATTCGGTCAGTGTCAGATGAAGCACATTCGGAGTTATTGGTAATCACTAAATTACAAGAAACACGTTGTTGTAATCACCTGTTCATTATTGTTTATATCGATGTTTGTTTACATATTTTGCCCCATCTGCGCAACCGCAGATCACTGATTTGCATTACCAACACGCGAAAACACACCAACGTGGTATGTCTACTCTCACTTTAGAGTAACGTCTATGCATAGTGCACCACGCGATGACGCGCGATGACGCGATGCGCGTTTCGAGCGACGCGTTCCATCCTCTGGCAGCTCTGAAGAGAAGTTGTTTTGCTGTGTGACTGGGCGAGTGACTTTCGTGTGTGTTTGTTTGTGTTTCGGTTTGTTGATTTCACGATCTGCCTTCTTTTTCTCATTTCACCCTTTTCTTTTTGGTTATTATCCATTCTCGTGTGACATTCTCAATTACACGATGACCATGCACGTACACTTTTTACCGCTCGAACTGCTGTGTGCCATCTTTTGCCTTCTACCCATTCGTGATCTCCTTCGGGCTGGACGTGTTTGCGCTAAATGGTACAAAGCTCGTCAATCTGCTGGCTGGAAAGTGCACAAATTGACTCTCGTGATCGGTGGCAAGTTGTACGAAGACTATCCTAACTTTACGGTTGGACCAAGAGGTTATGGCATTCTCAAGGACGATGGCAGTTTCATGTTCCCTAAACCCGAGTATCCCACTTTTCACTTTGTCCACTTCAAATGGCTCGACCTGACCGCCTTGATTCGCCTGACTGTCCTCTTGCCGAATGTGTCCACACTCGAGATTGCTTGTCAGCACAGCTCAATGTACGAACTGTGTGCTGTCACCATTCTGTTACGACTCTGGCAAGCCAAACTGGTGTCACTCAAGTTTGCGCCCGTTTATTATGGTCGTAGACCATATGTCGAATATTTTATTCGCAAAATTCCCGCCCAAATCTCGGGACCACTCATCGAGGCAATCAATTCACTGTCAGCACTCAAGCATCTGTCTCTCCTCTTTCAAAACACCCATTTTGGTGCAATCCAACTCGATCTGCCCATTCTCGCTCAACTCGATCAGTTCGGCTTCAATTCGGTCGATGGAACCGATGTTCTGTTTGACTCTCTACATGATCATACCGTCGCCAATCCTCGACTTTGTATCCGCCTAGACTCGCACTTGAATTGGCGTGATCAACAGCTGAATCAGTACCGACGAATTGCACCACAATTTGAGATGATCTACGATAATGGTTTCTGCCGTTTTCTACTCACCGAGCTCGAGAGCCTTTGCTCTCATTTCACCCGTCTCACCGCGCTCAAACTCAGCATTCACTCTCCTGCTATCTCCATTCAGAATTTGTTCTCCAACTTGGCCAAATTGACTCAACTAGTCCATCTAGGGCTTTGCATCTCGCTCGGAGTTGGTGAAGGCGATGAAATCGAAGAAGACCACCAAGATCCGGCACCACTTGCTCGTCTTGTTTCACTCAAATCTCTTTGGCTGTATGCTCAAACTCGCAGGCACGACAATCTCTCACTGCTCAACATTCCCGTGACTATGCCCAATTTGCAAGTCATCGATGTATTCATTAGTGGATACCTGAGCTATCGTTGTGATCAATGTGCCATTGACGGTGAGCCTGATAAGGTGAAGGTGAAGAGTTGTCTCTCTCAGTCGATGTTGCCATTGCGCCACTGCACTCAACTCCACTCCATTACCTTCTCTAGCTATCATTTTGGACGTATTTCCTTGAAGAATCTCACTCTAGCTGACTTGAGTCGACCTTTGATTTTTGAGTGATGCTTTTGATCTCAATTTATCGCTTTATCTCTATTTATCTCTTTCGTATGTAACATTAGCACACACTTTGTAATATGTAACTTTATTTTTAATATAATAAAATGATTCCTTGATAAATAGCACGTTGCGATGGACTTAAAGCCAACAGGACGGCCCACTTTGAAGAACTTGTCTTGACGAGTGAGGGAGGCAATAAATTTACAAAATGCAAACTAACCAAATAAAGTCACAGTTTATTTTTGTTTTCGAAATGAACGTTTCTAAAATCCAAATAATGTTTGTCGAATCTTTAATTTTTAAATTCTCACATTGCATTATTCAGTTTGGTTTTCTAGATTATTAGATTTCGAAAAAAATTATTATTCCGTGTGCATCTAAACCAATATTGAAAATGAATGTATCCGATGGAAAGTGTAAAATGGTAACATTTGATTTAGTGTCCATGGTGTAATTGGGTTCACCCAAAAGACATTTCTTTTTTACAGTTCAAGTCACATTGACTTGACTACATGCGAATTTTTGGTTTTTCATTAATAAATAAACGCTGAATCATCAATTTTCAATGGCTCGTGTTTAGGTTTGTAATCTAAATCAAGATACATCAATATTTAAAATTAGCAATTCTTGAAAATTCAAAAATAACTACTTTTAGTTAACGTTTCTATTTTTCAATTGTTTTAATTTGGTTTCCAAATTCCATACCTTCTCCTTTATGAATTAAAATAGCAACAATTTAATTTTTTAAAACGGTAGATTACTTTTGTTTATTTATTATTTCTGTAGTAATTTCAAATTTTAAATTTAAATTGCATTAGCATCTATAGATATTTTTAGTTCTGAGTTCTGTGGTTCAAGTTACATAAAGCCTAATTGCTTTTTTAACATATTTTTGCAATAATCTACGTAGTTTCCAACTGTGAGCTATAACCATAAAGACATCAACATAAAGTCAAACCATAATAACATTTACTCAATTTATTATAGCTTTATTTTTTAAAATGTGAGGCAGTTCTTTGATTGCCCAACATGATCTATGTGGGTTGACAACTTAGGATTTTTTTGTCTGTGGTCGAAATTAAAATTTACAATTTCGATAGTCGGATTATTAAAAGGGATTAGCAATATTGTATATAGTTTTGTTTAGAGAATAGCCATCAAATTTATATGCTAATTATTATCTGATTGTAAAACAATTTGATTAACATTTTGAGTACACATTTGTAACATTGAAATTTTGTGTCCTTTATAATTTTGTATTTAGTTATTCTTGTTTTGAAATGCTACTTTGTGGACGGTCAAGTTTGTTGAAGAGGATTTTAAAACTCGTTAAGATACTTTTCAGATCTGTTTTGCTTATGCTTCAAATTTTGTTTCTATATGTAATTGGTAAACATTAAAAGGTTATTTTGATAAAAAAATATTTATGTAAAACTTTGAGATAATTATTTGATTTAAGATTTAACAAAAACACATCTTTTCTTCATATGAACACAATCAATTTACTCGCTAATTTTATTTATACAAATAATGTGACTCGTTATCATTTCCATCCAAAAATGTAGAACGATAAATTCAGATAAAACAGAAATAACTATAATTTATGTTGCGATATATGATTTGATATAAGTAATTTTTATTTTTAAATTGTTTGTCTTCATTTATCTCTTAAACGGAAGGTTTTAATTTCTGTAAGTATTCCATTGCATCAGTGCATTCTGTTGAAAGTATTAGCCATGACCAGAGTTGTTCCTCGTGCAAATGGCAGTCGTGGTGACAAGCATCTGGGTGTAAATAGTTGTCTGTAGATTGTATCTACAGTAGATAATTCATTATATACTTTTCTGTGATTATTTATTCAATCATTAAATTTATCCGAGTTGTTTTTGTTTTGAACAAGTCACATCAGTTTTTTCAATTCTTTATTAAATTTACATGATTATTAAAATTATAAAAAACAAAAGGAATAATGATAACACTATGCAACACGGGTTTCTCTACAAAGCCAAACTAGTTTGTTTTTTATTAATTAGACCATTCTGAATCGATTGGTAAAGTCAAAAGTGCAAAAAAATTTCCGGAACATAGAGATATCTTATCATTTATGGTCAACAATTGCCGTTTTTGGCACTTTTTGAGGTGCTCAAAACTGTACTTTCTATAGTCACATAGTAGAAACCCATATATCATTTTAAACATTGATTCTTAAACTCTCAGAAACAGAAGAGAGAATCCAAAAAAGTTACTTCAATCTAGAGATATAGATGAAAAAGATCACTGAGGTTGTCAATACTAGCATGGGTGTAAATAGCGCGCGGGCAATACTTTGAAAGACTGCAGCGAATCGCCAACGATGCAAACATATGTTTACATATGCATACCATCCGTGCAGCAGTCAGTGAAACTTCAAGTAAACTTACCAAACTTATTTTGGTATCCAAGTTGATAACCAGGACCGAGACTCTACACCGAATGCTCTATACTTTTTTTTACCCAACCTGCCAAGCAATCTTGATCAAGTACATAGGAGGCATTGTTTATCTTAAGTTTCCTGGGGCAGTGTGGTGGCCTGAAGTCATCCTTCATCATATCCTATCAATGGATTGTCCTGGGAATATTTCCCAATTGGGTTGATAGAGTCAACCTCTAATTAGTTTATTGGTGGTGGCGCCGGGAACCTCCCTATTCTTTAATTGAGGATATGAACCAATAACCTTATTGTGAAATCTTCCTAAAACTCTATCTTGGGGAACTACCTCAGCCACCAATTTGAAGAATTATCTGGCTCATCATTTGGGATTTGAAACAAATTATAAGATCCAACGTGTCATTTTAGGATTCATCCCAATTAGCTAATTGTTTGATAAGGCATTTTGTGTTAGAAACAAATTGCCTTTATGGTTTTGGGCACAGATTTTCATATGCAATTCATTGAACAATATTTTCACCGGAATATGAACCTCACTGATGCATAGTACAAGATGAGAAAAGGACAACGGTTCCGAGGGGACAAGTGATATTGAAACAAGCATTGCCTGATGTATGATCTGCTAAATAGGGAAGAAAACTAGACACACGCAGGTGGTGATTGGTGAGCTACACATAGTCACTGAGTATACAAGATGATTTGGGTAATAGGAGTGTGGTTCTTAAATAGATGTTCATCTGATAATTCTTTATCAGCTATCGATTGCTCAATTAGTTGCACAATAAAATGATTTCACTAAGGAAATTCGTGACAAACAGATATCTTTCAAAACGTAAACATTGGTCTGTCAGCGGCAGGCAGCAGGAGTTTGCTTCACTGCAATGGGCGATTTCCACAGTAGTGGCTCTGAAATACGAGTGTTTTGGCGCTTGTGACTAGGTGTTGTTTATCGCATTTATCTCGATAATGACTTTGAATTTTTGGTTTCTCTCTTCGGATTCCGATTCTATAGGTTCTAAGCTTTTAGATGTGCCCCAATTTTCCACAGTGAGCTTTCTTCAACTCTGAGTAAATTGAGCCCAAAATACATCAAAAAGGCCGTTTTCATTGACTTTGAGATAAGATATCTCAATGTTCCGGAAATTATTTCGGACTTTTGACTTTACCAATCGATCCAGAAGGTTCCAATTAACAAAGAAAACTTGGGTTTAGCTTTGTAGAGAAAAATGTTCATTTATTTGCAGGATAGTGTAATTCATCAATTAGAATAATTATAACATTAAATAATAAATTAAAATTAAATAATTAGGAATTACTATATCAAAATGGTATGCGAATTTCCCTTTTTGATCTAACGGTAATTTTATTTGATATATTTGAACCGATATTCGCATTTTCGACATTTTCTTTTGAATTTTTGTCGATCTTTTTCTAGCTCGACCTTTTGAGCGACCTTTAGAAACATTTGTCGATCTAACAACTGAAGAAACACCGGCTTCAACACTTTCAACGATCTTGTTTGAATGATTGTTCTGATTATTTTTATTTAAAGTCAATTTCATTGTTTTGAGCCTTTTGTTGCTGATATTTGATGTAGTTTCTTTTCTTTTGATAATACGCGTATTATTAGTAGTTGCTGTTGGAATAGGTGGAAAGGCTAAATAGTTCAACGAAGAAGGTATTTCAACTATTTTATGGTGACGACGTTTCTGTATTTTGGCCATTGTTGCTGGTGAATCACTTTGATCAACGATGATATCGAACAAGGTGAGTGTCTTCGGTTTGGGATCGAAATTATGTCCAAAATCTTCAGGCCTCTTTCTCTGAAACAAATAAATAGACACTTTATAAATCACTCAATAATGATAATACAAAATATATTTAAAAGTAATAACTTTTAACGTTGATCAGTTTAGTCTTAAATAATAAAACTCGAAGAGGCTTGGTGTCAGTATTTTCATGTTGTATTTTGTTTATCTTAAAATTCACGAAAATTATTATTTGAAATTTAAAAAATTATTAAAACAAATTCTAATTACCTCTTCTTTTGATTGACCAGCGTGAGTTGGTTTTGGAATGTTAGTTCTGCTCAAAACACAATTGCACGTATTGTTGCTTGACATTGGCCTTAGCACTGATTGAGATTCTTTAAATAATGAAAACCAATTTTCTATTGGAGCAGAAGTGAGTGGCATATTTGCATAAGCCAAATCATGTTTCGCACTTTCGATGATTAAAGGCAGATCGTGATTATTTTGCAACACCATAACAAGTTTCTTGTAAACACTAACAGCTTTCAGGTGTTCATTTGTGGCTCGATCATACTTTTGAAGCACACCTGAGACCAGATTGACTGCTTTTTGTAAGTGATGAATTTCATTTTGAAGAGAATCAGGTGACTCTAAGCTCCGTAAGATTCTGTTTAGTGGCGCATAATTAAAGGCAAATGTAGCTTGTTTCCATAAAAGAACAACATTAAGTTCGATTGCATTCTTGAGTTTGTAAATATCAGAATTGATATCCATTTTGCCATTTTTTATTGGAACAGGTATGATAGTAGCGAAATCAATTATTCCTTTAAAGAAGTGTTTCATATAACACATCAATATTAGCAGAGTTGTCCAACGAACGTGAAAGTATTTCGGTGGTTTAAAATACGTTTCAAAATGAGCCTTGATACAATTGTGAAATATTTCTTGTCGATTGTCTGCTCTATTGTAAACCTATTTAAAAGTTATTAGTTAATAATTGAAAATCAAATAATAAAATTACTCACACGTTGGAATAAACTGCAAAAATCAGTTAGCTCTGGACACAAATCGGAAATTTCAACCGAGACCCTATGTAGTCCGTGAACGACACACTTTACTTGGAGCATATCTTGAGTGCCATCTTGGTGTTTCATTCTGTTCGCTGCTGCTTCCATGTAGGAAACGGCGTCACGGATAAGACCGACTATCTGACCTGGTCTATAGCCATCTGGCCATAATTGATCGATTATATCAAAAATGAAATCACTTATGAATAGAGCATCACAGATCTCTCCATCCGGAATGTGCTTCATGGCCAATCGATATAATTGAACAGGCTCAGTATCGAGAGTAGCAACAATCAAGCCGGCATAGCGACCAGATTTTTTCACAGTCTCATCAACAATCATACTGATTCTCTGATTGACAATCCTTTCTCGAAGAGACTCAAAGATTCCTAAAAATAAAAATATTTTAATTATAACACAAAAAGAAGAAACATTTCTTACGTTTGGCCAACACGTCCAAACCACGGACAATCACTCTTCTCGACACAACACGACCAAGTTCATTTTCAAAAATAAACTTATTCTCAAGGGTAGCACTGTTCCACGAAATGCCAGTTTGAGCACAAATGTGAGCAGCTTTGATTGCTTGCTCAATGGTCGAATAACGAGGAGCAATAGGATCTTCCATATTGAACTCAAGTGCACTGAAATAATGACGACTGCTATTGCCACCAAGAAAAACATATTTTGACTTTTCAATACCATTTGCATTATCTTCAACAGCTTTTTTGTGACTTTCACATTTCAAATGTTGTAGTGCATTTCTTTTCAAGAAGAAATGATAGTTTTTTAATCAAATTGAACAGAGCAAATCTTGCATCGAAAATAGCATGGCAGAAAACCAGACATTATTACTTTTCGTTCCTTTATTTCAAAGACACGTTTGTCTTCCAAATCCAGCAACACTTGTTTCATTATATCTATTTTCTTTTCGACACTTTCATTTTTTTCTTTTCGTACAAGAAAATTTAAATCATTATAATTATTTGACTTCAATGACGATGGTAATCCCCAAAAATCCTCGTGTATTCTAATATGAAGTCGATTTTTACTAGCGTGTGATCGAATGGCAGATTCTGTTCTCAAAATTGGGAATGTCTTCTTTGTGTCAGAGTCATAACAAATACTGCAATAATATTTCTTCCTCTCATTTTGAAGTACGAAATAATATTTATCACATATTGACTTGTGCTTTGCAGATTGACGACTACTGACTCAGTAGTAATGAGACCATCAATTACCGGTGATAAGTGCGCATTTGTGTGCATTTTTGAACTTAAATGTCTTGCAAGTTTTGATTTATCAGGCTTAAGAAGTTTCATAGGTTCTTTATTCAGACATAAAGAACACGAAAATACCAATGCATCGAGTCGGTGAAAATATTTGCAAATTGGCTTTTCAAGATAAGCTTCAAATTCTTTATAGTCTGTACGACATCGCTTTTGTAAATTATTCTCCAAGTTATTAGTAATTAGTGCACCTTCATATTCGATTGGACGCTTTTGGGTCTTTTTCGGATCTACTAAACTCATTAAGAGGACTCGAATCAGGCAATGAAGTTGACATTTGCGTTCTTGAAAGGTGTTCTTGCATTAGGAAAAAAATCAATTAGTTTAGGAAAATGAAAAAGTAATACATACAATAAAGCTAAAATTGTTTATCATAAATACATTCAGGTAAAAAATCTTAATTAGGAAAGGTGATAAACCAACAGATGAATTCGCAGTGTGACACAATTTGTTGTTTACCAATTCGTGTTCGAATTGCCTATTTCCACCTAAATGGTCTATTTAAAAAAGACGGCAAAGTGCACTAAAGTAACAAAGCACTGCCAATAGTTACGTCACCACGAGTGACATTTGCACGAGGGACAACTCTGGTCATGATATACACTTTTCGTAATATTCTGGCACAATGGCCCTTTAATTCAACATTTTTGGGTCAAAGAAAGCACTTTTACCTAGACGCTTTGGTAAATGTAAAAGATTTACTGGTAACTGTGCACATTTACTAGTAAATCTGTATATTGAGTTTTAAAATTTTTCTTAATAATAACTTTTACAGGTAAATGTGCACATTTACCAGACTATGCACTTTTACAGTAACATATATAAGGTTTATTTTAATTTAGTAATTGAATGAAATTGTTACTTATGATTTATTTTTAAAGAATAATTTTAAATCGAAAAAATAAAAATGTAAGACGGTTTTTATTTAATTTTCAATTTTCAATATGTTTTATGTCTTTTTACTCTATTTATTAAGAGATAAAACGGACAGTTTTTTAATTTTGAAAATTTTATCATGGTAGTACATTTGTTAGTTTAGTTATACTCAAAAATAAAGGAACTTTGATTGAAAAAGGTAACTTTTGCTACATTCCTTTCCGTTTTGTTGAATTAGTTTTGAAATGTCCCTCCTATTTTATTGTTCTTTTGTTGTTGTTGTTTTGAGAATTCAGTTATTCATCATCATCATCATTCTCAAGACGCAACCACCATTGCTGGTGGACTTGACCGAGCCCTGATTACAGGTCAAGTTTCTTTGCTATTCAGTTATTTATTTTCATAATTCAAATAAACAAGAAAATATCTTAAAATCGCTGAAATGAAACATATAGACTAAGATATCTTGCAACAGTCTATCAACTTTAGAAACGGTTGTTTTTATTTTCTTTTTTCTTTGTAAAGAAATTCCATAAATCCACTTAATTATTTGAATTTCGATAGCATATCTAGCCTTGCCAACTTTCGTTAAGGGAAAGAAATGCTGTTCGGATAGTACGTGACAAAACGCTAATTTTAAAAGCGTGTTTTACTTAATGATGATGGTTTGTTCGCTGACTGTGAGACGACTAACCCCGATAACTGCTTATCAATATGACGTGATAAGAGCAGTCGACAGAAATAGGGCAAGCAATATGTTTAACAATTTAGCAGCAATTAGTATCTCAATTTGTTCTTATCAAAACGCATTGGAACTTTTCCCACAATTTGGGGTCATGAAGATACCCAAATAAAAATGAGTTGAGGATTTTGTCTATAAATTTTTGGATCGGGAAAATTGGATATGTGTTGATGAATCGTTTCCATCAATTGACAAAGCGCATAATACTAGAGAATAAAGCTTAGAAAAATGGCATCCAAGGTAGGAGCGAGTTGTGGTAGTTGAAGTACACAACTGTATTCAATTGAATATTGCAAACATTCTCTTGTTTTCCTTACCCAGGCAGCATTTTCTGCAATTTCTTAACCCAATATGTAAAAAGATTTTACTGTTCCCAAAAGGTGCACCGGAAAAATCTCAATGTTCAATTCGAATTCAGAAATATAGCAAATGTGGGAAAAGACAGATTTGCTTGTCAGATGAGAAACCTTCATGTTCCGCGCACAGAGAAATTGCACAATTGGAGAATCATCGCGGGCCAATGATTAGAGAACAGTAAAAATTGTAGAATTAAGATGAAATTTCTATTCTGCTCTTCAAATTTGGTTATTGAATGAATCCCGATATTTGTTTGTCGAGAAATCATCTGAAATCTTTCAAGGAATTTTCGGGTTGTGAAATTCTCCTAGATGGAGAATCTCATAATTGCACCGGTTTGATTAGAGTTTGCAAATTGATAAATTGCAATCCTGAGGTTGGAAGTTATTCTAATTCGGTTGATTCACTGGGTTTATTGTGGGTTTTCGGAATATTCTTTACATTTGTAAAATAAGTTCCACTAGAGTGTCTATAATAACTTTTCTTCGTATCAATTGTGGTAAGAATTTCAAAGCTAAAATGAATAAGATGTAACAATTGATTTGAGAAATCTACGAATAATAAATTGTGGAATACCAACTCATATGGCGGAATTATTTACCCGGTAATCGGAAATAAGTGCCGATTGAGAACCAATTGTACTAATGCCAAATTTCTAAATTGTTAAACTTATTGCTTGCCCTATTTCTCTCGACTGCTCTTATCACGTGATGTTGATAAGCAGTTATCGCGGTTAGTCGTCTCACAGTCAGCGAACAAACCATCATCACTAGGAAAAACACGCTTTTAAAATTAGCGTTTTGTCACGTACTATCCGAACAGCATTTCTTTCCCTTAACAAAAGTTGGCAAGGCTAAGCATATCTATGTAGATTAATTTATATATTCATTAAAATTTTCTGTGGTAACAGCACAAGGTTTCATTATACGTATAGACTTCAAAATCAATGTGTTTTGGCAAAGTATGACAAAAATTTATTAGGCGGAAACATGACACAATCAGTGTTTAATAAATTTTGAAACAAAACTGTTTTAAATTATGACAAATTTCCAGCAATAACAATTAAAACCAAAACTATAACCATAAGAGTATTGTCATCCCAAACATTGCTAACATTAACATTGACTGTTTCAAGCTTTTCCTAAAACAATGGTAACACAACCTCAAATAATCAGCAAAATGTTTTCTGCATTCCGGATTAGTTATTAGTTTGCTAAACTAACTTTTGGTACTAAAATATTTGGTGTAATTGTTGCAGGTTGAAAGCGTCACTGTTTCTTTTGTCATGTAAACTTTTTGTGTCGACTGTTTTCACTTTCTTCCATCTTCTCATAAGTCTCTTCTGCTTTGCATACTGCCGCATTAGGCCAATTGCCGTCAAATCATCAAGTACGCAATGCGTACGTTCAGTGAACGTCATGCACATTGTACAGGTTAATCGATTATATCAAACAAATAATAAAAGCAGTCATTTATTTAATTGTTACAGTTGTGAATATTCCAAATAATGAAATGTATTATCAACAAATTGAATGTGTGGTCTGTGTAGAGAATGTTGTGGTGTACGTAAAATGGTGGGCGGTCAGAAAATGTGGATTTGTGGTTAGATTGGTGTTGTAGTGTTGAGGAGATAGTCACGAGGGTTTCGATTGTCTTCAATGCCCAGTTGACGTTGTTCCTTTTGGCTTGCTGGGAGACCGAAATGTTGAGTGCGAATGTGTCTGACTACATGGCTCTGATGTGTTGAAGCATAGTCACACATGTTCCAGCTACATTTGAAAGGTTTGACCTTTTGGTGAATTCGTTGGTGAGAGTTGAGATGATCCTTTCGGGTGAATGACTTTCCACAACCAATCCAGTCACAAGGGAAAGGTTTGACACCAGTGTGGACTAGTTGGTGAACCTCGAAATTGCGCTTTTTGTTGAATGATTTGCCACAGTTGGGGAATTGGCAAGTGAAGATAGTTGTCTTGGGATGGACGGATAGCTGATGACTCAATATTTCCGCTCGAAGTGTGGCCACTCGATCATAGTGACAACCACCATAGCCACACTTGAATTGACCTTCGAAGTGATTCAAATGTAGATGATAATACAAACGTTTCTGAGACTTGAATGTCTTTGTGCAGTGAGGACATTGCCAGGTGGTGATGTTCGAATGATTGTCCCTGAACATGTGGACCTAGTTCAATCCTATAAAACAAATCAATTAAACCAACTCAACACCACCACACCACACTCACCATTGCTCAAACCGTTCGTTGCATCCAACAGCCAAACATTGATGAGGAGATATGTGATGTATAACTCGCAAGTGATCGTGCAACTCGACTCTGTTCGAAACCTCAGCATTACAGCCATCCTCGGTGCATTTCATCTTGATCGTCCTAATCTTGTAATTTCCACCTTGATGTTCATCATCACTCAACTCTGTCTCACTGTCCAACCACCTTTCTCCGTCTTCACTTTGTTCAGCGACTTTTTCTCCTTCTCTACTCGAGTCAATTCCATTTGGATTGTCACCATCACTTAAATCAACTTTTGATTGAGTGCTCATTTGATCAGCGTTCGTTCGGCGATCAAAAGAAGACACTCGAATTCGTTTCGTGCTCGTCATCGGACCAGGAGAGGACACTTCGCCACTAGTCAAACTATCCTCGAATGAAGAATTTTCGGTAACTTGCGATTTACCTGCGCGTCTTCGTTTGCGAGTTTTAGGCTGTTTCAAAGTTGGCCATTGGTTGTGGCCGTGATTGGCTGGCTCGTTAGGCTCGTGATCAGCTTTGTCCACTTGTTGGTCAACACTTTGTTCAATCTGTGAGCTGTTGGTCAGTTGCATTTGGCAGTTGGCTGATGGAGACAGCTCAAACACAGACTGCATTGGCCTGTTGACTTGATCACGTGATAGAATGTCCTTTGGCTCAGCTAAATTGGCCAGAATCACTTCATCGATTTGCATCGAGTTGTCGTCATCATCACTCACCAATTCTTTCTTCACTAAACGTAGGTCAAATCCACAGTCGTCGACATGATCATCTTCACCATATTCCTCTTTGATTTCTTGTTTGATTATATCCTTCACATCTTCATCATCCCATTCAGTTTTGACAGTCACCTGATTGTTTGATGTGCCTGTGCAAATATCACCAAATGTAAATAAGTCAAATACAACCAACTGAAACTCACCATCATCTTCATATTCTCGTTTGATGATAATGTCATGATCCTCTTCGTGTTCTCCTTTGTTTTCCTGTTTGATTTCTACCTTTACATCTTCATCGTCCGATTCTGTTTTGACCGTCACCTGACTGGTGTCTGTTAAAGTGCCAATAGCAACAAATGTAAATAAAGTCAAATACAAACAACCGAACCAAACTCACCATCTTCATATTCTCGTTTCATGTTATACTGCACCATCAAATCATCATATTTCTTCTTCTCTTGTTCCTTCATTTCCACCAGTTGTGCTCGTAATTGATCATTCTCACTGCATAGCACTCGTTCGCGGTCCACAAGTTGACCCATTTGCTCACGTAACGAGTGATGCATTCCACAATTTGCCTCGTCCTTGCCTGCAGCTGCGTGACCATTCATGACGAGTAGATGACAATTGACCAATGTAGATAGATTGATGACAGATAAGCAACAGGGAAAAAGTGAAGAGGACAAGACGAAATGTGGTGAGGAAATATGTTTACTCGAAGCACACAGTCAATGTGAGCGAGAGAGGAACACAACAACTGCAAGTGCCACTATTTTCACTCTAGTTGGGTGTAAATAGTGGCACTTGCAGTTGTGTGAGTGACTCAGTGTGTGAATAGGCTCGGATATTTTGACTGTTTTGCCAAATAAAATTCAAATAATTTTATTTTTAAATTTACAACTGCTTTTACCTAATCTGTGCTGTTAATTCACCATTTGATGTACTTGATATTTTTCATTTTGAGTAAAAAAAAGTCAAAATCTAATTGAAAGATATTTTTCAATCAATTGTTATTGGTCAGATTCATCCGAGCTACTACAAATTGAATTAAATTCCAACTTTTCTCTTATATGAAGTGAATAACCTTTCAATTTCGTAAATATTTTTCCTCCTGTATAAAATGTGATGAAATGTTTCGAATGTTCCGCAAACATAACAATTTGGTTTAATTTGTCAAACAAAAATTAAAAATTCATGAATCATGATTTTAAATTTGAATATTTGATATAATGGAGACAGTTGGGTAGAAATAGCCGAATTGAGTTATTGCAGTTGTTTACACATGCGGCGTGTTATTTCTGTCTGCTTTCTGTGACTGTATTGTCTGGCTGTTTGTTCTCCTCGAAACTCGAAATATCTCGTCCCGAAAATGGACTCAAATGTGACCCAAAATGATGGTAGCGATTTGGCACAACTGTTCGTGGTTGCCACAGCTGGAATTGGCGTTCCCTTACCTCGAATGAAACAAATCAAGAAGGCGATCGACGATCTGCCCAACGAGTGTTTGTTGATTATTCTCAAGAAGCTAACCTGGCGACAGTTGATTCACCTGAGACTGGTGTGCAAACGATGGCGAGCTGTGGTCCACTCGATGGGCAAACTGGAGAAGTCGTTGATGTTGACTGTGCGTCGGGATGGTGGTGATGCTTTTGTTCAATTGAAGAATCGATTCTTTGTGGGACTTAACGCGCACAACTTTGTGGTATTGAAGGAACAACAGTTCTATTCGAGTGATAGTTTCAAATATCTCAAGACACTGCTTGTGGAATTGTTTCCTTCGGTGGAGCAACTTTTCATCGATTTTGGTTGGTCCAAATTTGCCTTTGACGATATTCTCACTTTGTGGCCAGCACAACAGATCACCACTTTATCACTTGAATTCGGTTGTGACACTAATGAATTGCCTTCACTCGCCGTTCAAGTCAATTCGTTCACATCTTTAAAGCAACTTGGTTTTTGTGGTCATTTCTCACAAATACTTTCATTGATTGCACCCACTTTAGCTCGTCTAGAGCAGTTCGCATGGAATGTACATCGCGGTGAAAAGTGGTCCAACCACGAAGATTTCAACCAATTGGCTCAAAACCTTGCACCCAACTGCACTCGACTCATGTTCAAAGATTTTGATTATGGCATCAATGATCAATTGCGCACTATCAATCCTCAAATATTTGCTCAACTTACTCATCTCAATTTGAAAATGACTGAATTACATTTTGTTGACCAAGTTGTGCGCCTAATTTGTGAAGAATCCACTTGTTTGCAAGTGTTGTGCATTATATGTAATCATTATTGCTCATGCGTAAGTAGCTGTAATTTGTAACTATTTATTAATATTTCTTTATCTAAAACAGGCCAAGTTGACCACTCCCACCATGATCGCGCTCAGCCAACTGGTCCATTTGATCAAACTTGAACTTTTCAACATTCAACTCGATTTTGCCTCACTGGAGCAATCTTCTCGTGATGGTCGTTTGGTTGCACTCTCAACTGTACAGCAGTGCACACTTGTCATTGACAATTTTGGCTTGTCAGCTGAGTCCCGTGGACCTTTAATGGTGAACGGCGATAGATTCACTCGTGTATTGTCTGTTTACTTGCCCAACATTGTCTCACTGCATGTTGGCTTGGAGGATAATGTTACTAATGTTAGACAGTTGGCCGATCTCGAACTGTACTGGAATCGATTTCCTAAATTGAGGGAGCGCAAATTTTCGAAACCATACTTGGACTATTGGTTGGAGTACTGATAAGGTGATTGATCACTTTTAACTTTTGTGGATTTACTGATATGTATGCTATATATGACATCGATTATCAATTTCAACATTATGAAACGTTAACCAACATATTTTGTATTTCTTTATTAATCCATATTTACTTTACTCATTGTATTCTGAAACTGTGTCACAAAATGTGCTAACACTTATATGATAATAAAAACTGAATTACACTTTGAAATATCTCAAGACACCACTTGTGGAATTGCTTACTTCGGTGAAACAGCTTTTCAACAATTTTGATGTATAGGGATTTGGCTTTGACGAAATTCTCAGTTTGTGGCCAGCACTACAGATTACCGCTTTATCACTTTACTTTAGTTAGTTTTTAATTTAGTTTAGGATATTGTTAGCAACAAAAATAAATGGAACATCCTTTGTGTCACTTCATCACTTCTAGTGAATATTTGGGAAGATGTTTTGACGTATTTTGTCATGTGTTGTTCTTTTTTCTGTCATTTCATCATTTTGCTGAATCAAACCGAACTCAAAATGTATCAAAACCATCAAAATAGACTCAAACTCCAGCAAACCAAATTATTAAACTAATTTGTCTCATCTACTAATACTTAGTATCACCACCGCTGGAATCGACATCATCACAACGGATGAGACGAACCAATAAGAATATTTACGATCTGCTCAACAAGAATTTCTAGAGCAAAATGGAATGACAAAATAACAGATAAATTCCACCTTGCAGTTTTGTTGCGTGGTTTGGTTGAATTGACAATTCACAATGACACAATGACAATTACTAATGAAGTACGCAACTTTGTAATAAAACTATAATTTTTATAATTTAAGCAAAATGGCAATATTCTTAAAATGATGAATCAATATTAGTTGATTAAAATGGCAAAAAATTAAGTTTTCAAATTTCAAATAACTTATTTGTATTATTATTTTTATTATTATTAAAGGCTTTTACTCAACTCGTACTTTACTCAAAGAGCAAGCGTGCGGTCGCTTTATTAAATGATTGAGTTAATACATTGAGTTAAACAATTGAGTGATCAGCAAGGCGACAATCAAAGCAATAAATTGCTGGTAAGCACACGATATGCACCCAGGAACAAAACATTGAGTTAAATCATTGAGTTAAATATTAGAGGGATAATTGAGTTAAGAATTGAGTTAAACAATTGAGTTACGAAATGAACCACATTAAAAGGTGGGTCTTGATGTTGATTGAATTGAATGAACAAAAGAGTCGCGAATGGACCCGAAAATGTTTGATTATTGAACTAAGACCGCAAAGGGCCAAAATAATCAAATGAATGATCAAAAGAGTCGCGAATGGACCCGAAAATGTTTGATTATTGAACTAAGACCGCAAAGGGCCAAAATAATCAAATGAATGATCAAAAGAGTCGCGAATGGACCCGAAAATGTTTGATTATTGAACTAAGACCGCAAAGGGTCAAAATAATCAAATGAATGATCAAAAGAGTCGCGAATGGACCCGAAAATGTTTGATTATTGAACTAAGACCGCAAAGGGCCAAAATAATCAAATGAATGATCAAAAGTAAGAGCCGAATAACGCAGGCCAAAAGCAAAAGGGGCGTTTCTGTATATAATAAGTTAAACATAATTAATTCAATTAATATAAATTACCTTTATACTCACTCAATAGGTATTTTTGTCTATCATACAATCAAACATCACCTTTCTTTTCGATCAATGAATTGTACAAATGCTCTAATGCGAAGACTAGGACTCGATCACAACTTTCGATGCGGCGAACGTAAGACTAAATTGATAATCACCAAAGTGCTTGCTCCGTATGCCGATAAGAAACTGATAGCACAACTTGAACGGGCGAGGTTTGTTACAGTAATGCATGATTCCACAACATATAAGAAAACGAAAGTGCTCGCAATTTTGGTTCGGTTTTATGACGTCAATGATGGAGTGGTGATTCGTATTATCGATTTGATGGACATTACCGAAGAGAAGGCTCCGGACATTGTTGGATACATCAACAAAGCAATTAGGAGGGTCTACCTTGACAGAGACAAGATAATTTCGGTTATGATGGACAATGCATCCGTTAATGTGGGTAATAAGGACCATGGAGGAGATGGTAATGTTCTCTCCATCATGAATAGGGAATTTACACATGATTTAATTGGCATTGGTTGTATTGCTCACATTTTGAACAACACCATCAAGAACGCACTCTTGAAGCTGAAAAAGTCATTTGGAATTGACATTGGGGCAATCATCAATAATGTCTATGCCTACTTGGGACGTGATCCAAAAAGAATAAAGACTGTAGAGGCAGTGTGGAATGAATACCAGAGGAGTGAAGATTGGGAACCAATTGAGTTGCCCAAGAACTACATTGACACGAGATGGCTTTCACTGGTTCCTGCTCTGAAAGTGTTAATCAAACACTTTGACGCTTATCAACTGTACTTTCGACTTGAAGCAATCGCGTACAACATTAAAAAGGACAATAAACGCAGGAAAAGCTTTAAGGAACAAGAAGACATTGCGACTGATGCAACAGTAATCAAAATTCATGAATATTTTGAAAATGACACAACTTTATATTGGTTGAAGACAATATATCCACTTGCAAAGCGGTTCTATGACGCCTCAATGGAGTTGCAAGGCAAGACTGTTGCACTCATGAGTGGAATTGTTGTTGTTGAGGATATTCTGGATATATGCAAAAACAACCAATCACGAACATTCATCCCATCTGATGTTCTGCCATTTGTCAACAAATTATCACCATCTCTATGCAATGAATTTAAGACAAATGTGAATAGTTTTTATGCAAATTGCTGCACTTACCTCACAGATTGGACCAAATTTGTCAATGAGTACAAGGTGTTTGAGTGGGCTTCTTTGCGCACCGAAATTGATTTAAATCAAGTAAATGAGACAATCAAATTAATCAATCGAAAAGGGATCAAGATAGCAGATCTATCAGAAATTCAATTATCCAACGAAATTAAATTAATTCAATCGTTCGTGTTGAGCAATCTGCGCATTTGGAACGGAACTCCTAATGCATCAACCGAAACTCGCTGGAAACGAGTATTTGAAAAATTTCCACAATATTCAAACTTACAGACAATCATTTCGCTCATTTTGTCAATAGCAGCAACCAATGCAACAACTGAAGGTGTCTTCTCTGAATTGCAGTACACCTGGCCAGATGGTCGGCCAATGGAGTTTGAAACAGTTCGAGCATTAATGATGACCAACAAGAATCTTGACAAGACATGCGTTGAGTTTGTGGACGAAGTGGAAAGTGATGCAGAGCTTCAGCGCGGAGTAAGTTCAAACGACAAATACATTGAAGATGAACAAGATCGTAAAATCAAAAAATTGAAAAGAATTCTAGGTCCTAATATTAGTTTGATCAATCAATCGCCAGACAAAAGTGCAAATGAACCTTTTACCAACATTATCTCCGATAAATAGATCTATTACTATTACTCCTATTACTACTTCAAGAACTTTGTTGAGTTTGAATTTACAATCAACTCCAAAGGTCAGCCTTGAGCAAAATTTGATTGAACAAAGTGATGATAGCGATGATTCACTTGAAAATTCATTGCCAAGTTTTTTGTCGATCAAAAAGCGTAATTCAGTTATGATCAAACAGTCAAAAGTACCAATTTCACCATTGGCTACTACCATCGAAAAGTCATCATCAACTGAACCTCATTCGAAAGTAACTCCAACCAAACCCTCGAAAAGTCACAATTCTCCCAGAAAGAGAGTCAGTGTGTGTTAATGAATACTACAACATTGTTAACATTTAGTGTGATGTATTTGATTCTTTTGGTTTCTTGTCATATCAAAAAGTATTTCATTCTTTTCTTAATCATACTTTGTAACTGTTTATATTTTTATCATTTTGTGGTGCATTTGTGTTTCTTTTTGAATTCTCTTCATTTCAATCTAATTGTTTTGCACAATCGGCCATGTAACATAACTTGGGTTGATTGATCGTGTTTCACTGTGGATTTGTTCGTGTAAAGTGAATTTTTCTTGAGTGAATAACGATCGTGATCGGTTCTGTTCAGTCACAACTAACCTGCTGTTTTCTTTTAGTTCATTCAGTTGTCATTCATCTCAGAGTATAAACCAAGAGTTATTTGTCATTATTTTGACGTAATTGGACTGTTTAACATTGTGTGTTTGAATTACAATGTTTAGGATTCAATTCAAGTCAAGTCAAGCTGTCAGATGCCAAGAAGTGATGTTGAATATTTTCCCACTGCAGTTGATGTTGACAATGTCAAAAGATCAAAATAACTTATTTGAAAAAAATTTTCCAACCATACTTATTGTCCTAATTTTACAATGAATTCTGAGAAATGAAATAGAGTTCTGTAGTTGTTGTTCAATTGAATTGATAATTCAAACAAATTTTTGGACCTTTCAATTTCGTAGATATTTTTGTTTTTAGAAAATATGCTGAAATGTTTCGAATGTTTAACAAACATTACAATTTACAATCGATCGCAATTCGTGAAAATTAGACCATCAATTAGTGTCGGAACTCGATCGTTTGAGATTGGAATCAAAATTAGACCATCAATTAGTGTCGGAACTCGATCGTTTGAGATTGGAATCAAAATTAGACCATCAATTAGTGTCGGAACTCGATCGTTTGAGATTGGAATCAAAATTAGACCATCAATTAGTGTCGGAACTCGATCGTTTGAGAATGGAATCAAAATTAGACCATCAATTAGTGTCGGAACTCGATCGTTTGAGATTGGAATCAAAATTAGACCATCAATTAGTGTCGGAACTCGATCGTTTGAGATTGGAATCAAAATTACAGAGTAAGACTCTTTAGTATTTTTACTATTCCAAAAATTTGTCATAACGATAGTGAAATAAGTAAATTCACCCAGAAAACACATTTTCAGATGCATCTGAAATTTTCTACAACTTTTCAGTTGCATCTGAAAATGTCAAAAATTTCAGATGCATCTGAAAATTTTCCGATTTTTGGAGATTATGAATTAATTTTTTATTGATTATTTCCAATACGATGAATCGAATTATGGACAATTATGGGTTCTAGGATCTTTCTTTGACAAAATAATGTCCAGAATAAAATTCTTCGCCCTTGAATTAGTCAATAGAAATTATATCATAATCTTCAAAATCGTAAAATTTTCAGATGCATCTGAAAATTTTGACATTTTCAGATGCAACTGAAAAGTTGTAGAAAATTTCAGATGCATCTGAAAATGTGTTTTCTGGGTGATTAGTGTAAGCTTATGGATTAAGTTTTATTTTGTGGTAATAATCAATATTAAATTGAAGATTTAAGTAATAATTGATGAGTGATTTATGAGTTAAACAGTGAATTAAACTGATTTAATTATGTTAATTATTATGACAATTTTGTTGTTTGCCACTAGAATCAAGCACCAACATCGATGCCAAGTATGAGCTCAATTGAGTGCGCATGTTGTCAATTTCTCCACTCACGTCTGCGTCTTCCAAATAGAAAGACTGATCGTAGCTTCCGGTGCACTCTTGAAGGTGAAAAACATTTGCTTTATAATTTGCATTAAATTGCAAACCTGTAATTTATTAAATGGTTTATTATTTGATTTGATTTAGAAGGACATCATTACCTAGGCACTGGGTGGAGTATAATTCATTGTGAATTGAGAAATAGACTCGACCATTGACCAAATCAATTTGGCTTGGATAGATGCGGATGGTAAAGTTGTGTGCTGGGGAATTCTTTAGTTCATGGCATGGATGAACAACAAGGGCACAAGATTTAACGGCACCAGCGCAGGCCAAACATGGCTCAAAAGAAGTGCCATGTTTTAGATAGTTGGAATCTTTGCCCACATGAATCTGATGTTGAACCTTGCGCCACTGTTGAAATGAACTGTGATCACATGTGGCGGGAAAAACTTTGTAGTGCGGAGGGTAATCGTGACTTGGCACCAGACCACCATGGAGACATTGGTCGGTTGGCCTGTAACGAATCTCACGACCAAATCTGCCTGCCTCATAGTTGGTCAGAGTACTATCGATCTTGCTGATCAGGGGCGAAGTGTCCACAGTGATGCCGAACACGTTTGCTGAGCTATTTAAAGAACTTGTTGGCATGTTTTCAGGTGATTTTTTGCATGCACTTTTGATTATACTATTGTGGGAAAGTGATCGCTGTCCTGTAGATAATGATGATGATGATGGTTTGAGCACAAAGTAAAGCACAACTCCTTGCACCAATATAACAGCGAACACAAAGGCAAATATCATGTAAATGAACTTGGATTGAACCATCGCTTTGTTCGATCGTAGCTTATTGTTGTTTTGTTCGCCTTGCTCTACGGCTACTTGTTCGTATGCTGTATTGAAATGCATGTTTGTCATTTTCACTTGATAATGAATGTGAAAATGTGAGATACACTTGCTCTTTAAATAGAGACAATTTGCTCTTGAAATGCTATTGGTTTAATATCCGTTTGTTTGGCACATTTAGCCATAATTTGAATGACAGACTCACAATTAACAACTAGAGTGGTTGTGTATTCCTGGAATATTGCTCAATCACACAGACTTTGTCAATTGCATGATTACAATGGCCCAATGGTTGTTATCAGTCATTTGTCTGACTTGAGCGCACAACAAATAACAATTGCTTTCATCGAGAATGCCCTTTAGGGTTTTAAGTAAGGCATTTTATTACTTTATTATATTCTCAAATACGTTAAAATTTGAGAGAAATTAGCCAAGGATATAAAGATGATAGCAGACAGAGCTTACGTGATTTGTGATTTGAATGTACCAAACTGGTTAGACGAGTTCTTAGGCTTTACAGCCAATTAAAAGATAGTGCATTGACGTGCATGACTGTTTGAGTTTGTTCCTTTTTATTGTGGCAATATACTCTTTACCTTTTTATACCCATTAAGATTGATTTGTCTTGTATGTGCAATGACATATCCGGGACAAGTCAACTAAATGAATGAGTCACTTTTATTATGTAATCTAGAAGCTATCGTTTATTGGCTGAATTCCAATTTCGTAATTTTAGCATCATTTTTACATCATCTAGGACTGTATACTGTATTGTCAATACAAATTTCAAATTCCAATCAATATAGGCAACAATGGGTCAAAATTCATGGATAAATGATCATTATTTATGTTAAACATTAAATTGTCTCAAACTCTTAGCCAACAATTAGCCGATATTCCCACTATTAAACAAAATACCACAAATTATTTTCCAATCTTTTAGTAATCTGTGTAATCTTTAATCAATAAACAAACATTTACAAATGAAACACTAAACACCGATTCATGCATTTCACCCAGTTCGTTTCCAAATGTGAACTGCCATATTGCGAGGCCGAACCTCACCACTGGACATACAAAATTGCAGACTGGTCCAAGGTCCATGGTAACCTGCGGTACTAACCAGTCCACACTGTCCCGAGGAAAGCTGAATTTTATCCGCATTTTGGCCACTCTTATACTCGACAGTTGACAATTGTGGCGCATTTTCGCTCTGTACTTGACCAAATGCTGCTGCTTCGCCGCCAAATACACGAAAAAACACTCCAGCATAGGCTGAACTGACATCTGTCCATTTCATCCAGGGCCAAATTTCTGATGGAGCCTTCTCTTTGGGAAATTGAGTGTACACGAAACCAATTGGAATAAAGTTTTCCGCTTGAATATTTTCTGTTGATGCCGAAGGTTTGAGCACACAGTAAAGCACAATTCCTTGTATCAATATTACAGCGAACACAATGGCAAATGCCATGTAAATAAACTTGGATTGAACCATTGTGTTGCTCGATTGTTGCTTGTTGTTATCGCCTTGCTCAATGGCCACTTCTTCGTATGTCGTCTTGTGGCGAACGCTCGACATTCTCGTGACTTCAAAATGACAAAAATAATGTGTTTGCTGCCCAAAAGCACAAATATTTATGCACAACTTGCTTTTGAAATCACTTCACTAGTAAATATTTTGTGATTATCAACACACGTGTACGCTGATTACCTGTTGCAAATATGATACTTGAGTTTACGCAAAAGTAAAGTTCATTTTATTGCATTCTGTTATCCGTAAAATATGTCAAGACAATAGAGAAATAAGTAAATTAAGATAAAAGAGGGATAAACAGGATTACAATGATTAGAGTCGGAATTTATTTGAGTTGAATGTACCAAATTGGTTTGTGAGTTAGCTAAAGAGAAAGTAAGCCGATTACTCACTTGATCTGTCATTTGAAAACATATCAATGCAATCAGCCTTATCACCCAATTAAGAAAAGTACATTGACGTACATGACTGTTTTGGTTTGTTCATCTTTATGGTCGTGTAAAGTAAAAGATGGACGTGGCCTATTCAGCGCGCCGTAGCACAGTAGAAGGCAAATGAAGGAAGAAACAATTTCATCGGGCTTTAGAACAGTGGAAGGCAGAAGGTCCTCCGCATTTATGTGTGTCTTAAAACATTTACACAGTTAAAGGCAGAGGCACACTTTGTTTTCAATAGAATCTAAATACGCCAGAATGCATTGTTTACATAAGTTAGCTGTTGTCGCACTAGCAATACCTCTTGCAGTGCACGAATATTTTCTCTGAAAATGCTAATTTTCACTTCTTTTCATCGATTCGTCCTATGTGAACGGCCCCAAACTATTGTGTTGTGTTGTGGCATGTGTCTGTGAGTGACACTCGCACTCGTGTTTTGGTTGTGCTTTGTGTCGTGCTTTATTTGTTTGCTCCTCTTGACCAAACTACGTTTGTTTGCCCGTTTTGAGTTTACCTTCGAAGCTATTTGGTAAGTTATAATATGACAAGCAAATGTATTTGTGTATTTAACGGTTAACCATTTTAACCATTTTGATTACAGCAATACACAACAACATGGATTCATGTAATGTCAAGCCGAATCTCGTGGATGCCTTGGCACAACTCGAAATTGGTGGACAGTCACGACGTCGTTGCTTCAACAAATTACCAAACGAATTGTTACGAAACATTCTTCAACGAGTGCAGGCACACCACCTGATTCGACTCAGACTGGTGGACAACAGGTGGAGGGCACAGATCGAAGACATTTGGAGGGACAAAAAGTGTTTGATGATTGGAAAACTGTGGGACAAGGACTATCTCTCGAAATTATCTGCACAATTTAATGGCCAACTCAAATTGACCACCGATTTTGTCTTTATACAACTCAACTACAATAGACGTGATTATCAAATTACTTTGTCATTGTTGTTTTTGTCTGGCCATCTTTGCACCCTTCTCCCGAAACTGTTTCCAAATATAGAGCAATTCTATATGATTAAGGATGTCAAGTATCCTTCCACCGAATTCACTTCAATGCTCAGTCAGTGGTCGTCAACTTTATCGACTCTATCGCTGTTCGCGTTACCAAACCGAAGTCAATTCAGCGATCTTTATACCCAACTCAACCAAATGACCAAACTAAAGCTTCTTGATTTGGCTTTATTTCCATCCATAAAAGAATTGGCACCAACCTTTGCACGACTTGAACATTTCTCTACATTTGATTTGAATGCTATTAACGAGATTGTCCCATTCTTTGGAGAAGGACTTCGCAGTTTAGGATTCAATTTCGGTTGGGTTGGCATTGAAAACATCACTAACTGGTCACGACTCAATGCTCAATTTGTTCGCAATCTCGTACGATTGAGTTTGTCTACAAGTCCTCGAGTACTGTCGTTCGTTTGTGAACATTTTACGTCATTGCAAATGTTACGAATTAATGTTCGTGGTTGTAAGGTTTGTGCGTTTGAACATTTTTTTATTAGTGTTTTAATTTTAATATTAATTTATAGTTCACCATCGAAATGTTTGCAAGTATGGCTCAATTGACTCATTTGAGTGAGTTACGAATTGATGACACCTATATTGACTTGGCCACTCTTGATGTCGCTAAACTGAAGCCATTGCTCAACATTCGAACCTTTTCGTTGGTGGATTTTACTTTTATGAATGGTAATTACGATGTTCCTCAGTTTAGCCGAATTCTTTCTACCATTCTTCCCAATGTCGTCAAATTGACTGTCGAAAGCGAAACATATCCAGAGATTGGAAATCTGTTCGAGGCCAATTTGAATCGCTTTGTCCATTTGCGTTCATTCAATGTGCAACTGGACAGTTCGATTGTGCGTTTGATGAACTAACTAGGCGAATACAAATCACAGTACAAAGATATATTACCATCTTCAGGATTTAAATGTCGAGTTGGAGTACAAATCAAATTACCTTTATTACTGATCTTTGTATGTTGATGTTAATAAATTTTTTTTTGTTTTGAACACGACTTTGACTTCTTTTTTGGTGGATTGACTTCGGTCACGGTTTGTGTACGCAACATTTTCATGATAACCTTTTTCAGGTTAAAATGGCTGGCAGTCAAAGATCACACTTTGGTCATTTCTGTCTGTGCTTGGATATGTTTGTGGATATGTTTGTGAATGAATTCAAGTGTGGTTTCTGGTCTACTAAAATGTGAGTTCAGCTAACCCTGTAATGTCAATGTTGGGTCTGTTGTGGTATAGGCTGGGTACGGGATGTTGAGGAAGACAATTTTACTCAATTGGACGATCAACGTATAACTAGTTTGGTACTCAATGGAGAAAGACAACAGAACAGAATATTGCGCTTAGAAATTAGAAATTATGGCACATTTTCTTGAACTTAAAACTGAACAGGAAAGTTTTGGCTTACTTATTGAAATTTTTAAATTGGGACGATTTTAAAGAAAAAATTACAAATTTTTGCAATATTTTTACTAATTTTGAAAATATTGAGTAAAATCCATCAAAACTAATCAGCTCACTTTTTTTCTTCATTAAATTCTCTACAATTTAAGCCCCTCATTTGCCAGAATTGACCAAGATTTAGATTTAATACATATTTTCAAAAAATTCAAATTGAAGTTTTAACTAAATTGAGAAAAGGAAACTGTAAGATTCGATCGGATTGAGACATAAATGTGCGTAATTTTGTAAACTTTAAATTTTTCATTATTTCACAACTTAAAGTAGGGCTTTTTTCGTATTCTATGTAAATTATAATTTTAAATAATATTTTTTAAAAGACTAAAACATAATGTCATATTTTGTCAAAATTTGATCGTGTCCTGCCTTAACTAATGTTAACACTGTTACCAGGGATACAGGGAGCAATGTATGTGCATTTAGTGGTACAGATTTAGATTGTGGTTGTTTGCTTTAGTCAAACAAAGAGCAATTGTTGAATACAAGACAAATTGTAAAGCAAATTAAACAATTGAATTAATGGTGAACGATACTATTAAGATAACACTTACCTGTCCACCCCAATAGATATCCAACATTGCCCACAATTAGCACATAAAAATGACAAAACATCTTGTTCGAATGTGACCTGTCTCAAATGTGTGCTTCCTTTCATGAATTGTGAATTGAGCGGACATTCAGGAAATGCTCAAATATGGAACTTTCGATTGATTTAACCGCAAGATTTGATTGATAGATAAATGTACTGAACCAATGTATCGATGCAATTAAGCACACACGCATTGTCATTTTTAGTAAATTTTTATTGACTTTAGAAAATAATTATCATTTTAAAATTGTGATAACTTTCGTTTAATTAGTGATTAATAATAATTTAGTCTAACGTATCCTGTTCCAAGAATTTTTCATCTTTATCCTCACCAGTAAAATGTGTATCATTTGTTGAGGTTTCCTTTGAAGTTGGCCCATTGCTCCCTTGTTTAGTCTAAATTTTAGATCATCTCAAGATTTTATATATATTTCTTATTGATTTACATTAAAGTATTTTCCAGGTAAATTGCAACTCTGTAATTTCCTGTTGTAGATCATTTGCTGTTGTTGTTCTTGTATTCGCCTAGAATCATCATAAACAAGACGCTGATATACGAGAAAAGCTATAAAACAAACATAAAAATAAATTTGAGAAATATTATAAGAGATTCCAATGTTGCGCAATACCATTTCAAACATTTTCGAGTTGATTCGCAAGTTATTTGAAAGTGTAAACGAAATTCGTGTTACACTTCGGTGGCCTGATGCAAGTCTATCGATCTAAAAAAATTAAAATTATGTCTTAAACGATTGGGTTATTCATCTGTACTTGAACGAGATGGCGCGCCGGTACAAGATGTTTGACCTGATAGAGATGAGCAAACTTGAGCATCTGCCTGAAGATCTGTACATTGCGATAGACCACCATTGAGCACTCAGCCGTGACCACAATCAAAATTAGAACCAATTCCACCGTGAAGAAAGCAAAGAATTGCCTCATTATGCCAATGTCGTGCCGATTGAAGAATAGCGCATACGACTGATAGCAAATGTCCAGAATGTAGGTCACAAAGTAGATGCTCAAATATTTGGACCAAAACACATTCTCACCATTGATCTCATCGTACAGTTTCAACATTTTATCTGTAAAAGTGCAAAATTGACGCCAAATACGAAAGTTCATTTCAGGTTTAGTGTTCAACTGGGTTTTGATTAATTTGGAATTTAACTTTTGAATACCAGTCAATCTAAATCTCTGTCTAATCTGAATGTATCGAACAGTAAGGAGAAAGTACGTCAAGATGATCGTGTCAAAGAAGATAGCATAAATGCAATACAGCAGAATCAATACTGCAGAGTAGTAATCAGCTGGTGAACCAGTCCAGAAGTGCCAACAGAAATTGCCAAAGAAGAAACTCACACAATACAGCACACTAATCACAGTGAGAAGATCGATGAACTTGAGATATTTAGTACGAAGTTTCACAATCTCATCTGTTTCTGCCTTCCCAATCATTTCTCCATTATGGCGAGTTAATTTTCCGTTCTCAAGATACAAATTATACTTGGGATGCAAGCTTGGATCAACCAAAAGGCAAAGCGCTACACAACCATCATCAACACAGCATTGCCACTGATGATGTCACCCTCACGCCAAAATTTTCGCGGAAATATCAAATGAGTAAACAAGCGAGGCATTCCAGTGGGGTCATAATGGAAGTTGTGTTGATAAAACTCAACAAAATAGTCAAGAACCAGGAGCAAGCCATACAGAGTTGGAAACAAACATTGAACATTAAATCTGTTCTTCTTTGACTCATTCGGCTGAACCAGAATGATGTGATCTTTGACAGGATCAAAAGTTCTACCAAACACATTCACATGATTCACTAAAGCCCGGAAGACTAGTTTCACGAATTTAAAGAAAGTTTCTTTGACAATTTTTCCAAAAACAAACATGATGACTTTGAGTTTTCAAATATTCTTTTGGATTTTTTTACATGAATACTTAAATTACTGTAAGATTGACAACAACTTGAAACTTGTTTGAGAGTTTCATATATTTTTTTGGTTTCCGTACAAGTACAAACTCACAATTTTAAATATGAAAATTTCAATATTTTTCCTGTTAAAGTATGATAATTAATATAAAATATTCCACTTAAAAATTAGTTATCCAGAGTAAACAAGTAATTTAATTAATTTTGAATTTTAAGAATTCTCAAAATTCGGTTGTTTTATTGTCGTAAAGCACGAGATTCTTTACGAAATCGATGAAATGAACTTGACTAGGCAACCGCAGTTAAATGGTAACTTCTTGCATTTTTCTTTATTCATTATTTCTTACCTTTCTAAGGAAAATGCCATAATTGAAAAGTTTCATTAAAAATGTTATTAACAAGTGAGCGGAGCGAAACGGGGCGAACGCGAATACCGCCCAAAATAATCTTACAAAGTAAAATTCCATCTGTAATTTATTTTGGTGCTTTATTTGTCTGTTTTTTGGATAATTAATGACGATTTGTGAACCGAACAATGAGTTGAATTATGAACTATTTGGACAATTTTGTTGCGTGTCAAGTAACATGGAGGACAAGTATGAACTTAGTCGTGTGCGAATGTCGTCAATTTCTTCAGTAAGGTCTGCGTTTTCCAAATAGAAAGACTGAGCATCACTTCCGGTGCACTCCTGAAGGTGAAATACTTTTGCTTTATATTGATCATTCACAGAGCCAAAAAACTGACCAGTATATTGGTCGATTTACTCAACTAAAAAAACCAGTATACTGGTCGGTCAGTGTACTATTCTCTCTACTAACGGAAAACTTTCCTGCACAAAACACGTTCACTGCGGCCAGTATACTGGTCGCTCCTGAAAGTTGACTTCTCTGAAAAAACATGAATCGACCAATATACTGGTTAATCAACTAAACGACCAGTATACTGGTCCGTTTATTGGCTGTGTGTTGTACTGTAGACCTGTATTGGATGAGATACAACATTATTATTGCGGATTTGCGGATCATGCTACAACTCTACCTATGCATTGAGTGAAGTGTAAAACATCACGAATAGAGAAATATACACGTCTTTGGACTAAATCAATTTGGTTAGGATAGATGCGGACGATGAAGTTGTGGGCAGTGGGGTTATTTTTTAGATTCCAGCATTGGAAAACCAGAAGATCACAAGACCGAACATCATAATGGCAGGCAAGACATGGATCAAAAGAATTGCCAAGTATAGGATAGTTCGAAGTCTGGCCCACTTGGATGTTGTGTTGAACTTTACGCCACTGTTGAATTGGACTGCCATCACATTTTGACGAAAAATTTTGTAATCCGGACCACTTTGGCTAGGTATTGAACCACCAGTGAGACATTCATCAGTTGGTTTGAAATGAATGGCACGACCGAAAGTGCTTTTATCATAGTTTGCCAAAGTACTCTCAATTTTGCTAATCAGAGGCGAAGTGTCCACAGTGATGCCAAATAGACTGACTGAATTATTAGATGAACTTTGAATACTTTCTGTTGGTTTCTTGCAAGCACTGTTGATCATTTTATCGAGTGCAAGTGATTGTTGTTTTGTGGATGACGAAGGTTTGAGCACACACCCTGTGAGCAACTTTTCTCTCTTAAGGGACCCTTAAGACTGAGTCTTAAGGATGACTCTTAAGACCTCTTATAGAATTTCTGATCCTTAAGAATGATCATTAAGGGCCTCTTAAGAATTTTACCATTAAGGATAGCAGGGACCAGATCCTCCTGTCCCCCTATAAAAGTATACTTCCATTTCCACTTGGTGGGAGTGGCCGTAGCCACTCCCACTAAACCAGAAAAATTAATGTACTCAAAATTATTTATTAAAAAGTGGTAAAGTACCCAAAAGAATATCATATGATCAAATGACCATTGATTGCTACATGCAATTGTAATTACAGGTATGATCTTAAGATGATATCACATTGATTGATCAAAGTTCAAATCCTAAGCTCACAGGGCTGTTGGTGATAGTCATCATGTGCATCAACTTGATTGTTCTTCTGGTCGGATGACCTTGTGCTCACTGATTCATCATCAATTTCATAGTTGAACCACGGATTGAGTTGTTGATTCGCGCTTGTTCATAGCCAATTTGTTGATGTGCTCGGTGGATTTGCGAGTGAAGTTAGCGAACTGAACTTTGAAATCAGACAGATCCATTTCCAGCATAATCATTTTTTCACGAAGAAGCATGTTTTCAATCGCTACTTCGATGAGGACCTCTGTGTGTTGATCATACGAGGCAATGATGAGTGTGGTACCTTCACGAATGGAATCCAATAAAGGTGATGATGTGTGGGAAGTGGGGATTGATCCACCTAAGCTTCCAGTTGGTTCGGGCAGCTTTTTGGAATAATCTTTGCTTTTGAGGCACTTTTTGAACAGCCCATTTGTTTTGAAATCGGATTCGAAGAAAGTGCCGTACTTATTGTATTGAATCATCGGGATTAAGCCAAGGTCATCGGCAGTATAATTGAGAATATCATCTAGGTGATGGTAAATCGGAGTAGAACCACCTACATAAAGGTATAAACTAATTAATATCAATTGATAGTAAGCATATGAGTAATTACCAAATAAAAATTCAGATAGAGACGGAAAGTAAAATCAGTTTCTGGATTATTCAGGTTAACCTGCATAAATCATAAGATTACTGCAGTAAAGCACAATTCCTTGTATCAATATTACAGCGAACACAATGGCAAATGCCATGTAAATAAATTTGGATTGAATCATTCCGTTATTCGATTGTTGCTTGTTGTTATCGCCTTGCTCAATGGCTACTTCTTCGTATGCCGTCTTGTGATGAACGCTCGACATTCTCGTGACTTCAAAATGACAAAAATAATGTTTAAGCTTCCCAAAAGCACAAATATTTATGCACAATGTTTCAATATGCTCTTGAAATCACTTCACTAGAATTTGCGGTGTATTTATAAACTAAGATTACCTGTTGCACATTTGATGTTTAAGTTTACGTAAAAGTAAGGTTCATTTTATTGTTATATTATCCGCAAATATGTCAAAACAATAGAGAAATGAGCAAATTGAGATAAAAGAGGGATAAGCAGATTGAAAAAGATAACACTCGAAATTTATTTGATTTGAATGCACCAAATTGGTTTGTGAGTTAGTCAATCGAAAGCAAACTAGCTTTATCAATCTTGCCTTTGAAAATATATCAGTGCAATCAGGCTCGTCACACAATTAAGAAAAGTACATTGACGTAAATGACTGTTGTGACAAACCGTTTGTCCCTCTTTATTGCAATAATCAACAATATTATATCCTCAATATGCTCATTGGAACAAAGCGGAAAATAGATTTGTCGCTTGTAGGTATGTACTGACACATCCGGAACAAGTCCTCTAAATTAATGACTCATTCAGAATGAGTCACTTTCATTCAACAATCTAAAAGTTGTTGTTTATTTCCTTGAATTACAAATTCAGTTGCACCATATCGGACAAAGCAAATTACAATCAATATACGTAGTCAACAGTGATTTAATGGGTTCAGATGATTACTACTCGTAATCATTGACAAGGTCAAACATTAAATTGCCTAAACAAATTTTATTTATATTTTGAAAAAGAAATATTTTAATTGTAATTCATTACACAATTACAGTCATTGAAGTTATTGATAATTTAGTCTACATTTTAGATCATATCAAGATTTTATATATTTTTATTGATTTACATTAAAGCATTTTCTATATTGAATTTAAGAATTTCTAGGACACTGTTCTTTGCCTTCCGAACCTAGTAATACCGGCCATAAAGCCGAGCTTATCTTAATGCGAATATCTGCTACATCTTCGGCAAAGTCTAAATCTTGCAAATAGAAAGACTGATCGTCATTTCCGGTGCACTCTTGCAGGTAGAATACATTCACTTTATATTGCTCATTGTACTGTCGACCTGTAACGATAAATTATACAATAATTATTTCATGATTTGTTACTCGACAGTTACTACAAGTTGTAATTTAAATTTTAATTACCTAGACACTGAGTGAAACGTGGATCGAGAATAGTGAAATAAACTCGGTTTTGTGCAAAATCAATTTGGTTTGGGAAGATTCGGATGTAGAAGGTGTGTCCTGGAGTGCAAGGGTATACAATAAGATCGCAAGATCGATAACCAAGATGACAGTCCAAGCACGGTGTAAATGAATTTCCGAGTTTGGGATAATTTGCGGCTGAGCCCACATGAATCTGGTTTCCGACTCTGCGCCACTGCTGAAATGGACTGCCATCACATTTTGCAGGGTAAACTTTGTAATATGCATGTGGACCACTACTGTAGTTCGCTATTAAACCACCGTTGAGACATTCGCCGGTTGGCTTGAATCGAATGGCACGACCAAATGTGCTTTTATCATAGTTGGTCAGAGTAGTTTCAATCTTACGGGTAATAGGGGATGTGTCCACAGTGATACCGAACAAGTTGACAGAGCTATTGGAAGAACTTCCTTTTAAAGATTCGGGCGATTTCTTGCAGGCACTATTAATAATTTTATCAAGAAAAATTGATTGCTGTTTTGTGGATGACGATGGTTTGAGCACACAGTAAAGCACAATTCCTTGTACCAATATTACAGCGAGCACAATGGCAAATGCTAAGTAAATAAACTTGGATTGAATCATTGTGTTGCTCGATTTTTGCTTGTTATTTTCGCCTTGCTCAACGGCCACTTCCTCATATGCCGTCTTGTGATGAACGCTCGACATTTTCTTAACTCACAAATGGCAAAATCTACCCAAAGTACAAGTATTTATGCACAATGTTTCGCCAAGCTCTTGAAATCACTTTGATGGAATATGTTTTGTATTTATCAACACACGGATTACCTGTTGCATATGAGCTGCTTGAGTTTAGGCAAAGTAAGGTTCATTTTATTGTTATATTATCCGCAAATATGTCAAGGTGATAAAGAAATGAGCAAATTGAGATAAAAGAGGGATAAACACTTAAACAGGATGACAATGTAATTGGACAAATAAAAAGCTTATCAGGGGTGAAGTGATGCACTAAGCACAAATCTGTTATCTAATCAGTAGTCAAACATATCGAAAGGATTTGTCTATTCTTGGAATATTGCTCAACACAATGACATAAAATCAAGACCAGACTTGTATGATTAGTAATCATTGATTGCAAGTCATTTTTTGCTAGAAGTCGTTCACTCAGTGCAAGACATTAAAAGTTAACACAATATCGATTGCAATCAATAAACTCTCTTCCTAGTTCTACATCATATTTCAAAAAAAGTAGCTTGGCATTGGAAGCAAATATTAAAAGTCATTTACAGGTAAACGAATTTATTAAAAAATTAATTAATATAAAAATAATAAATCAAACAAAATTATCTTCGTCCAGCTCGGAGTTTCTCGCTTGAATTAAAATCGACATCGAGAGCGTTGATATTGGTGTATCTCCAGTAATTGATACACAGCTGTCTTTCGTAAAATTCGTCACAATCGTTAATGACGCGATTGTAGTCGTTGTAGTACTGCGACACGACTTCGATCTTCTCAAGATTGGGCATATTTTCGTTAACCCAAATCATGGCTTCTTCAGAAACTTGTTTCAATTTCAATTGAAACGACTTAATACTGCACAGTGGACCACCTGTACAGTGATGTGGTACGAATCTGGGGGATCGATTTTTGGACGTGCGCCGCGAATGTTGATTCCTTCAATCGTAAGACGGGTTAGGTCGCCAGCCACGATTACCAAAGCCAAAGCCGAAGCGAGACAGTAAATAAGGAGAAGAGTAAAACAGCAAAACAGAACCAAAACACGAGTGATAGAAATTGTTAGACAGACAGCTGAGAGAGCGCTCAACAAAAATTATTTCCATTCTCAGTTCAGAAATGCACAAATAATAAATGTGCAAATAATAATCAAAATCATGTTCAGAAAAGATTTATTCAATATACAAAGATTAGTAATTGATAATTAGATTTGTGTTATTAATCAATCAAAGTCCTTGAATCAAAGTCCTGGAAATGATAATCTTATTCCATCCATTCGGCTTACACAAGTTGAAAATCGTGTGAACGCAAATTGACAAATTTGTTCACATAGAGCTCGAGTGTATTTCCAAGCAATGGATAGTCGCCGCTTTTGATAGTCAAATCTTCGACATTAGGGAAAATGGTGTAGAGAAATCGACAAAAGTTGACATCAACATTTTCTGGCAAAGTGCTATAATAATCGTACAGCTCTTCATCGTCGACAAAAGTAAAACCCAACAAGGACAAGATTCGAATGTTTCGGAGTCGGGTCAGATTTGTGCAGACATCGAGAGTAGCCAAATGAATATGCAGAATTTCGATTCTCAATTCGACCAAATGAGTCAACCGGCTCAAGTTTCCAATCAAGTTGTTGAGCTGTTAAATGAATGAATATTAATTTACTGAATATATAAATATAGACACAAACGCAAACTTACCTGTAAAAAAGATACATCAATATGTAACATTTGTAGCGATGAAAAGTGCTCGCAAATGAGCAGAAATGCTTCAGGCTCATTAATCGATAAACTTAAACGCTCAAGATTAGAAACTGATCGAGCATTCAGACGGTGCCAGTTGGTTATCGCTTCACTACTCAAAACTTTGTAACCAGTTCCAAAATTAGAAAATCCCGGTCCCAAATATGGCGCAGCTGTGGTAACAAAATCATAAACCCAACCAGAGAAATGTTCTAGACGAGCCAAAGTTGGTGCCAACTGGTTCACCAGCGCACGACCATTTGTAACTGCATAGTCCAAACTAAATTGTCGCAGTTGAGTCAATTTGTTGATTTGAGCACAAAATTGATTGACATCAGCTTCTTCATGAACGCACACGCTAAATGACAAAGTAGTCAAAGTTGGCAGCCACTGTTTGAGCATTGCACTTAATTCAGCTGAGAAATATACAGAAAATTCAACAGAAATGTAAAATTGCTCGACGCAGGGAAATAGCTTCGCCAAAAAAGTGCAAAGTTGACCAGACAAGTGTTGCTTCACTGTAAAGACGACAAAATCCTTTCTAAATTGCTGCCAATTAAATTGTTTTGATAGCTCCGAAAGATAGTAGTTCTTGCTCATCAGATTGTCCATGATAATCAAGCACTTCTTGTCCAGACAAATCGACTCGATCACCGCCTTCCACCTGCTGGACACCGATCTGAGTGGAATCGCTTGGAGAATTTGTATTTTGATAAGAACTGCTCGCAATATTTCGGTGGGTAATCTGCTGATGGGGCCTTGTGATTGTAGATGAATGTTTTCGAGTTTTGAAGCCAAGGCTAGAGAGCAATTTGATTCGGCACTCGAATCCATATTGTTGTTGTGCTTTGTGGTCTGTAATAGTAAAACAATCATAAACATAATAAACATCATACAGCATGATAAAATTAAATCCAAACTTACAAACAGAATCCAAGTGAATCGAGACAATAAAAAAATGAGGAAAAAGCAGCAAAAACAGCACCAAAACAAAAGCGAGAGAAAAAAGTTATGATCAAAACAGCTGAACACACACACACACACACACACACACACGCGTTCAACGACTACTTCCACTCAATGGTCCACAAATGTTCAATAGCCCCACAACAACAAATACAATCAAAGTCAGCCTAAACAAAAGATTTAATCATTCATACACAAATATTTAGCAAAATTGATAAAATTAAATTTGTAAAACAAACAAAATTGATTATATCAAAGAAGTTACATGTTCATTTATACTATTTTCGTCACATTAGTCCACTAATAGTCCATCAATCAATCGATCGGCGATAAATTGGCGAAAAGGTTCACATGCTGTTCGAGTAAATTTCCAAGCTCTGGATAAGAAGCGACTTTTGATAGTAAATTTTTCGACATTCGGTAAAATGATGGAAAGAAATTGCATAAAGAGGACATTAACATTTTCGGGCAAAAAGAAATTCCCGAGCGCGCGTTGACCAGTGATATATTCAAAATCCATCAAAGATAAAGATGTGCAAACAATGCTGACTTACTGGTCAGATCTAGGTGCATCCATCAAACGGCGAATCGGATCGTACAAACCAAAATCGTGTGAGCGCAAATTGGTAAAAAGATTCAAATGTGGTTCGAGTAAAGTTGCAAGTTGGCCATAATGTTGACATTTGACTGTCAATTTTTCGACATTTGGAAAAATGATTGAAAGAATACGAGTAAAATGGGACACATCAAAGTTTAGTGACAAAGTACCAAGCGTAACAACAGAATGCAGAGTTGTCCAGACAAATGAATTTCATATTTATTTTCTTTGTACTTGAGTTGAATTGCAACAAAATCCTCGCTCAATTCGAGATGACCATTGAATCTAGTGGACAGCTTAGAAAGATGATTCTTATTCCATGATGTGTGATGCATAATCATCAAACACTTTTTGGTACTCAAAATGTCCTCAATCACGGACTTCCATCTGGTGGACACCAGTTTGAGTCGAATCAAGTGATGTGCTGGAACTTGGTGAAGAATGGCTCGCAACATTTCGTTTTGTAGTTCGGTGATGACGAATTGTGATCGGTAACTACTAATGTCGAGTTGAGCAAAAGTTTCCACTAAAGATGGATTTGAAGTAAATTCACCTGAATCCATGTTGATTTGTAGTTTGTAGTTCTGTAACAAAATTGTCATGATACACAAACACGATTTAGTTTTTGATTTAGACTTACCTCGAGATGAACACAAAAGAAAATGAGCACAACACAAAAACAACAGCTAAAACATGAGTGAGAGCGAAATAATAATGCTATATATTTTTAAAAATCCAAGATTAAAATGATAGATTTTTTATTTGCGCTTGTAAATGATTGAAACAAGAAAATGCTCTTGGGAATGTTGAAAACAAGAAAATTATCACTTAAGTAATATGTTTGAGATGTTTTTTAAATAAAAAAAAATCAGGCGGCGGGTTACCTCAACATCAACCTCAACTACTTCGTGGTGGCATTTTTGGTAATTTGCACAGAACGAACGACAAAAGGTAGAGCTCTAGAGGTTTGAAAATGTAGGAGCATAGGTTAACACAAAGTGTCTCTGAACCCTAAGAATGTTAATACTAGTTGTAGATAAGTACTGTGGGATCAATAATGATTAAGATGAGTGATCCATTCTACCTGTAACAATTGCAATCAGAAGTATAGTATTAGAATGTTACGTTGAGACACATAACGTCACTCAACTCAACTCAACTCTGTTTCTCTGTGATCGAACCTATTCAATAAAGATATTCTTGGTGATTATCGAGTCTGGTCTTCTTGGTGATTTCCAGGTGTTCATTAACAAAATTATGATGACTATGATCGGCGGCTTGATCATAGCCCGAAACTGTTTCTCGGTTGGTTTTACCTTTTTGAAGAGACGAAAATGCTCATCGTCTTCAACGATCACAAAACCCCAATGAATTTCGACTGAGTTGATGTTAGGAAAGAGATGAGCAAAATTGATTGAATCAAACAACTCGAGTGTCACATCAGAAGGGTTATCCATGTTGATGTTCAATGTGCGAACTGATTCGAATGGAGAAATGTCGACTTGTCCAACTGGCGACATTGTTGGCGTTCGATCGAACAGCCTCCCCTCACATAATCTAATTACCTCTATCCTTTTGTTGTCGACTGAACAATACCCTTGAATGAGGTTAAAATTGGGAATTGATCTTATCCATGACTGAGTCACTGTTTCACAACATCTAGCTACCAACATTTTGGAAAGTCATTAGAAACAGTCCTGATATCATCCATTACTGCTTTAAAATGGTTAAAACAAGAAGCCTGGCTCGCAAACGCAAAGCCAATAAGGCTCAAATCGGCTCATCTGTTGCACCGTTTCTCGAGCAACAACATCCGACGACTTTGAACCACTTTGTTCTTCCCTCTTCTCATTTCACCACCAAAATGACCAAATTCGCCAATCTGCCCGACGACTGTTACTATCTAATCTTTGACCGTCTGCCCACATCGACTCTACTTTCCTGTCGTCGTGTTTCTAAGGCTTTTCTACGCAATCTGCATAACGCCTTTCGGCTTCGAAAAACTTTGATTCTGTTGCAAGGAACTTCACCTGAAAAATTGTTAGCCAAATCTCACTTTCAAGGAGCATTCATCTCACACGGAATCGATCAAAATGGCCAACCGACGGACTTTGGCCGATTTCTACTGCACAACCAAGTGATTCTCTTTATGAATGAAAATGTCACTCGCTTCTTAGCTGAAACATTTCTTAATTTAGACACTCTCATTATTGTTCTGCCTCGTATTCCATCTCAAGATGTTATCGAACCACTGCTTAACCTACTCAAGCTCTACTCGAGTAAAGTGGTCACTCTGAAGATGTATTTCGAATTTGCTCTTAATGAACCAGCAAAAGTGACCAACCAGAACATTCTCAAGCTGATTCGACAACTCAACTCGATGAGCACACTGGAACATGTCACACTAGAATCACACAATTCAAGCCGTGGACTCAGAATGTGCGACAGAAACCTCAAGTTCTTGACTCGAGTTAAAGAGTTTTACTTTTATTCTCCGGCGACATCAACAAGTTGGATTGATGTGTTACGCAGATTTGCACAGTCTAACATTGTTTCGCAAATCAAACAAATTGGTCTTAGTCGGAACATTTGGGTTCAAGAAGGGATTCATCGACCAGTAAATCAGTGGCCTTTGAGTAATTGTTTTACCCATTTTCCGTATACTGATGCACTCAACGTGAATTATTCACCACCCTTCGATGAAGCAGTCTCTCAATTTCCTTCGCTAACCACATTCTTCATCGATGGCTATGGTAGCTCCCAATTAATAGCCAGCAAGCTCAACACTCTATCCAAGCATTGCACCTCTCTTGTTCACATAAAAATGCTTCTCAGTGAGCATTCAAAGTTTGTTAAACCATTCGATACCAGCTCAATCAAACCACTCGAATCGGCGAAAGCACTGGATTTGGCATTAGGGTATCCTAAAGATTTAGTTGGAATCGATCTTCAAGCACTGATTGAGCAATTTGTGCACGCTTTCCCCAGTTTGGCATCCATCAAAATTAGTACCGCACTTTAACCACCAAGACCCTGTGAAATGAAATGTGAAACTTTTTTTTGGTGAACTTAAACTCGCTTTGGCAAGCGAATCACTTCGAACTGAGTATCAACCAAATAGTTTCGATTATAATTGAAGTCCTCAAAGGCAGCAACCAAGATGGTATCCAAGCTATTGCAAACGCTTTTATTGCACCAATTGAACTATCTCAAAGCAAAGCAACTTCGGAACTTTTCATAATTATTTTAGATTACATCATATTATTTCGAACAATTTAATCTTAACTTAGCTTGACTAATAAAGTATAAATTAATTATTATTAAAAATATTTGTGATTTATTTATTTGTGATTTATACAATTCAACATGTACTATCTCGAGGGTTGTCCAAAAAGATGCTTTTCCAATGCCGCGTATTGATGAAATAATCGAAAAGCTAAACGGCGCTTCAGTGTTATCGAAGCATCTTGTGAAAGGAAATTATCAAATGATAAACCCAGACGACCGAGAGAAAACAGCATTTCTGTTTGGAAAAAAGAACACTGTATATTTTTTAATAAATGACCACAGTTGTAATAAAAAGTCTGGGAAAGAAATGTCGAAGCCTCTCGAATAAACTGAGATTATAATGCTGCTTTTTCTAATTAGTTTCTTCATTGTATGCTTCTAAAGTTTGTACAATTCGGTTTGAGTAGGCAAATACAGTAATTTTTTCGTCATTCTCCAATTTAGTTGGCCAAACAATTGCCCTGGTAATCGGAGTTCGACACACTGGACAGTTCTTCTGAAGTTGATCGCGGTTTTGTTTTTCTAACCAGGGCGCTAAACAACCTGCACAAAACCGATGAGAGCAGTTTTCCAAAATTCCAATATTTGTCTCAATATTCTCCAGACAAATTGAACATTGTTCTTGCTCAGTTCTTCATTCAAGTCCATTTTACTTTCAAATTTGTTTAAAATTTGTTGTCGAAAATCGTAGAGATCAAATGCCGAAACATGATGTTTATAGTCACATGTGTCTATATTGCAGCCACGATTCAATGCAGTAAGATAACTAATGCACAAACCTCTAGGAATTTCGAAAAAAAATTCTCAGTGTCGGCTCCAGTGAGCGCGCCGCGGATGCGCGAAACCATAGCGACAATTCATAGCACATACAATATCGTCTGGGCCATTATGAAATGGACAAATTAATGCACCAAGTGCCTTTAAATAATCGTTTCTAATAAACAAAGCAAGTCGTGGCATATAGCCACAACTGTGGCATCGAAAATTGCCACTTGACCTTGACCGCTCTTGAGCCAATTGCAAAGATCTTGGAGAGCAGCGGCGGCACACTGCTCCCGGACAGCCTTGCCTTGTTCATTGTCGGGGTTGTAGAACTCTGCGCTTCCCGACTCGTGGACATCTGTGACTTGTCGCCTGTAGTCACCGGCATTGAAGATTCGCGTTCCAATGCCGAACCAGTTGAGATACCGAAGAAGCTTCTTCGATATGTATGACTTTCCTCTCGCGGGTAGACCCACCATGGCAATGACAAGGGTGGGCGAACTCGACGGAACGATCGGGGTAAAATCGTTGCGGGTTGGAGCAGTGTAGGAAAACATGTTAGCAAAAGCGATTTGACTGTTTGGTGTGATTGGTAAGATCTACGAAAATCAAAGCTGCTAAAAGAATTTGCCTTATCCCCAAGAATCTCTGACAATTTGAATCCATTGGAGGTTGATTGTTGAGACCGATCAAATATTATTGCGGAATTTGGATAAACGTTTGAATTGTTTGAATTAGCATCAAATTTATCTTGATATAATTAATCAGTTTACAAGAGAGAACAACTCTCAATCAATCAAAAGTCTCTTTTTGTTTGGAAAAAGCATTTATTTTAGTCAACAGAATCATTAAATTTACGATAAAATCTTTAAGATGATTGTGATTATTGAATTGTGATCACTGATCATAGACCTTTTAATATTACCAAATGATATTTGCTCCACATTTTGTTTGAATGATTTTAATGCGATAAATAATTCTGTAAAGATTAAGCAATAAGCGATTAAGATAAATTAACATAAAACAATAAAAAAAATTAATATTCAAAATATATTTTGCATTTTAAAAATATTAAAGACAATTTTGAAAGGAATCGATAAAATTGTACACTTCAATTGTAATTTGATGCCTTTATAATTTTTTTTAAATAACTAATAAACTGTAACCATTTTATAAAGTATTCAAATATAACTGAAAACACATTGCGTTACATCACTGTTAAAATTATTAAAATTATACATTAAACCTTTTGTGAAAACTTGTATACTGTTCTTGTTAGTTTAGTTTTGCAGTTTTAAGTAAAATTATTTATCATACAAAAACCATTCTGATTTCTAAGCTTCAATAATTCAATCTTCAGTTATTTATAGAATAACACCGACATATGAAGACATAAAAATCATGAACTCACAATAAACCAGATAGAGACATGAAAGGTACTAAAACTTTAAGTCTTAAAGAGACTGATTTTCAAATAACCATTTTTAAGACAATCTGAGCTGTTGCTCACTTATTGTTTATCTAAAAACTGTCAATGAGTAAAAAATAAAAATAATTTCAGTTTTCCAATGGCACTAATAAATTTCAACCTTAAAAGTTGGTTTTGTTGCAGTGATTATGTATTATCTAAAGCTTATTAAAAACTCAAAAACAACATTTTTGCCTTTTTCTATCATGTTTAGTAAATCAAATTAACTATAAAATGTATATTGCATAGAATATTTGAAAAAACAATTTAATTGGGCAACCATTTTAAAAGCGACATACAAAACTTATCAAACTCTGTAAAATTGGTAAAAGTTTTACTAAAACAACTATTATTATTAATCACTTTTCATTTATAAAGAAGCAGTGCCAATTAATTAATTAGTCAGTAGAACAAACAGAAAGAAAGAAGTCAGCTCGGTGGTTGATGGAACAGAAATGACAGCGTGCACACAAACACAACAGCTGTCTGTGCCAGTGTGTGAATAGGCTCGGCTATTTTGACTGTTTAGCCAATTTAAAATTCAAATAATTTGAATTGAAGTTCACAACAACTGATTTGACCTAATCTGTGCTGTTAATTCATAATTTGATGTACTTGACATTTAGAGTCAAAATGTCAAAATGAAATTTACAGATATTTTTATTCAATCAATTGTTATTGGTCAGATACATCCGAGCAATTACAAATTGAATTAAATTTCAACTTTTCCCTAAAGAAGTGAATAATAATCTTTCAATTTCGTAAATATTTTTTCCTCCGGTATAAAATGTGATGAAATGTTTCGAATGTTTAGCAAACATGGTTTAATTTGTCAAACAAAAATTAAAAATTTATGAATCATGATTTTAAATTTGAATATTTGATATATTGGAGACAGTTGGGTAGAAATCGCCGAGTCGAGTTTGTGCTGTTGTTTACACATGCGGCGTGTTATTTTCGCCTGCTTTCGGCGACTGTTGTTTTTCTGTCTCTTTCTTCTTCTCGAAACTCGAAATATCTCGTCCCGAAAATGGACTCAAATGTGAATCAAGAAGATGGTGGTAGCGATTTGTCTCAACTATTTCTGGTTGCCACGGCTGGAATTGTCCAATGGAAGGTGATCGACGAGTTGCCCAACGAGTGTTTGGTGATTGTTCTCAAGAAGCTCACTTGGCGACAGTTGATTCACCTGAGACTGGTGTGCAAACGATGGCGAGCTGTGGTCCACTCGATGGGCAAATTGGAGAAGTCGTTGATGTTGACTTTGCGTCGGGATGGTGGTGGTGCTTTTAGAAAATTGAAGAATCGATTCTTTGTGGGACTCAACAACATTGTGGTATTGGACTTCGATTTGATGGTACATTTCAGTTCTGATTCGATTTACAGTCTCAAGTATCTCAAGACATTGCTTGTGGAATTGTTTCCTTTGGTGGAACAACTTTTTATAAATTTTGGATTGTTCAAATTTGTTTTTGACGATATTCTCACTTTGTGGCCAGCACAACAGATCACCGCCTTATCACTTGAATTCAGTTGTGATGTTACTGAATTGCCTTCACTTGCCGCTCGCGTCAATTCGTTCACCTCTTTGAAGCAACTTGGTTTTGGTGGTGATTTTTCACAAATTCTTCTAATGATAACACCAACTTTAGCTCGTTTAGAGCACATCTCATGGAATGTATATCGTAGTTTCATGTACGATCACGAAGATTTCAACCAATTGGCTCAAAACCTTGAACCCAACTGCACTCTTGTTCAAAGATTTTGATTATGGCATCTATGATGTTCGTCAATTGCGCACTATCAATCTTCAAATATTTGCTCAACTTACTCATCTCAATTTGAAAATGACCGAATCACGTTTTGTTGACCAAGTTGTGCGTCTGATTTGTGAGGAATCCACTTGTTTGCAAGTGTTGTGCATTATGTGTAATCATTTTTGCTCATGCGTAAGTAGCTGTAATTTGTAACTATTTATTAATATTTCTTTATCTAAAACAGGGTAAGTTGACCACTCCCACAATGGTCGGGTTCAGCCAACTGGTCCATTTGATCAAACTTGAACTTTTCAACATCCAACTCGATTTTGCCTCACTGGAGCAAGCTTCTCGTGCTGGTCGTTTGGTTGCACTCTCAACTGTACAGCAGTGCACACTTGTCATTGACAATTTTGGCTGGTCAGCTGAGTCCCGTGGATTTTTAATTGTGAACGGCGATAGATTCACTCGTGTATTGTCTGCTTTCTTGCCCAACATTGTCTCACTGCATGTTGGTTTGGAGGATAATGTTACTAGTGTTGGACAGTTGGCCGATTTCGAACAGTATTGGAATCGTTTTCCCAAATTGATGGAGCGCAAATTTTCGAAGCCATACCTGGACTATTGGTTGGAGTACTGATAAGGTGCATCTGCTAATTGATCACTTTTTACTTTTGCGGATTTTCATGTTATATTTGACAGATTACTCTTCAATTTCAACATTAGGAAACGTTAACCAACCAATTTTGTATTCCTTTATTAATCCATATTTACTTTACTCATTGTAATTCTGAATCTGTCACAAAATGTGCAACACTTATGATAATAAAAGCACATGTTAATTATTTGTTTGGCAAACATCGATATGATTTTTGATTGACTGTCATTGGCGGGAAGATTTGTTTTGTCAAAGTATTTTGTACATTTTGGTACTCTCAAATATAATTTGTATTCAATTTGGTTAGATGGTTATTTATTTATTGTTTGCCGCAAAAATAGCGATGTAACATGTGACTGTCGTGATTCAGCTCGAGATCACGTCTGTGAGGTGTTCGTTATCTCGATGATTGACTCAGCTCCTCGATATAATCGAGGCGCCTCTCTGCTGACAGTCATACACACCATCGGTTAGCTTAGTCATTGCATGCTAATGCTGTCTACTACATAAAGCCACACGAAACACACGTTGTAGTCACTTGCTTTTCTGTGCACATTGTTCGTGGTCACAAGCTCGCTCTCTCTCTCTCTCTCTCTCTCTCTCTCTCTCTCTCTCTCTCTCTCTCTCTCTCTCTCTCTCTCTCTCATCATTGGTTTACCTAAGCAGGCGTCGTCCAGTATGATCTACTCGCCCAGGAAGTATCGTGGATTGGGCATGATCAAATGTGAGTGGGAATTCCTCCTTCCGCACTTTGCGATGGCGAAGCGCTTGTCCACTGTTCCTGATGGACTTTTTCACGAGGTCTACAACTGCGAGCAAGAAATGGCCATCTGTATTCAGGAACTTGGCAACATGTGTAATCCACCAACTCAACTCGTAGGCTATACTGCACGTCAACTTCGAAACGCACTGCGCGAACTAACTTTCGCCTTCTGGAGCACCCAGCAGTCAACGTTGTCATCAGTTAATTGTCGTTGATCACTTTTGTGCATTTGCGGATTTACTGCGGTATATGACAGATTACTCTTCAATTTCAACATTATGAAACGTTAACCAACCAATTTTGTATTTCTTTATTAATCCACATTTACTTTACTCATTGTAATTTTGATTCTGTCTTATTATAAAATGTATGAACACTTATGATAATAAAAACATTTTTGTACTTTCACGTTTAATTTGTATTCAATTTTGATAATAATTTTGACATCAAAAATAAATATAACATTTTTGGTGAATTCGTCACTTTTAGTGAAAATGTGAAAAGCAGCTGTTTTGATTTTGAATCATCAATATGAATTTGTGAATGACGGAAAGAAGAAAAATTTTGTCACAAAATTCTGGGCAATAGAATTCAATTGCCAATATATTTTTAATTTAAAATATAAAATAATCATGCTCAGAAATAATAATAAAAATTATTTGTAAATATACAACGATCAGTAATGGATAATATTAGATTCGTGCATGATTAATGTTAATGACAAGTCAATAATTATTCGTAAAAATCCCTGATATTGATGTACTATTGGTAAAATCCAGGAAATATTTATGTCTTTTTCTTAAAATCTTTGAGATAATTGATGTCCATGGTATACAATTAAGGTTCAGTCCATCACAATCGGATCGTTCAAAGGCAAATTGAATGAACGTAAATTGGCAAACATATTCAAATTGGGCTTCAGCAAATCACCAAAACGTAGGTAGGTTTCGCTTGTGATAGTCAAATTGTCTACATTAGGAAAAATGGCGGACAGAACTCGACCAAACTGAGCAACATAATTTGGCGACAAATAATAGATGATAACATTTTCACCATTGACAAACGTAAAATTCACCAAAGATACGATTCGAATATTGCGGAGTGAAGTCAGATTTGTGGTGGCATTAAAGGTGGTGTCCAAGTCAATTTGTGTGTCATCAATTCGTAGTTCAGTCAGACGAGTCAATCGAGCCAAGTTCTTGATCATGTCAGGAGTGAGCTAGAAAATAGACAATTGTTAATTTAATAAAAAATTAAAATACAAAACTAACCTTAAATTTATAATAAAAAGCAATTCGTAACATTTGCAACGAACCAAAATTGCTTCAAATGAATGGCAACACTTCCGTGTCCATTGCAAACAAGCTAAAACGCTCAAGACCAGGAACCATTTGAGCATTGAGAGTACGCCATTTCTGAATCTGCTGGACACACTTGGGTAATTGAGCCCCAAACTTGTGAAACTTGCACCCAAAAATGGCAAAAATTTTGCCAATCGATTCACAACAAAATCGAGAAAATGTGGGTGCCAGTTTGTTGATCATTTTACCAGAAAAGTTTTTGTTCAAATTAATTTTCTTTAGACTGGCCAAATTGTTTATTTGACCACAAAGACCGAGGCGAAATTGAGGAGATTGATCACCGATATACAAAGATAGAGTGTTCAAACATGAAGACCACTGACTGAGCATTGAGGCGAATTGAGTAGAGGAATAGGAAAATTCTGCAAACACAAAGAATTGCTCAATGCGAGAAGTATGCACAGCTTTCCAGACAAGTAAATTTCATCACAATCTTCTTTGCAGTCCAGTTGAAAGTAGACAAAATCTTTGTTCATTTCGAAATGACCATTCAATTGTTTCGATAAGTGCGAGCGATATGTCTTGTACCAGTAAGAACTGATCACCAGACACTTCTTGTCCCGACAAATGTTCTCAATAGCAACCTTCCACTTCTTGTTCACCGATCTGAGTATACTTCTATAGAATCAATCTATGCGCTGGCACTCTGTCCAAAATGGCTCGAAATATTTCGTTTGACATTCGCCCGATAAACTCTTGTGATTGTCCATCAAGATCGAGGGCCAGCGCGTCCACAAACGAGTGATTTGAATTGAAAGCACGCAAAGCCATGTTGTTGTAGTTTGTTTGGTATTTAGTCTTCAATCAAATTAGCCATACATCAATAAACACGTATCAAAACTCGGGTTCGGGATCGGATAGACCTCTTATTGAAGATGCCAAGTGAATTGAGAAGGATGCACAAAATGCTTATGCTTTGGTCTGCAACAAAAAATGATCATACATTAATAAACATGCCCATGAAGTGTGCTGGAAAGTGTTCAAGAATCTTCACCAAGTGCCTGACCACTCTACCCCAATCACCCGACGGGAGCAGATCGCTCAAGAATATTAAACCAAGTTTGTCGATTTGAAATCTAAACTTGACTTGAATTTTGTCGATTATTGTTTTTACAATGAATCAGAGTGGATGGCCCAATTGTAAAATCGCCCTTGCATCACTTTTGTTATCTGATTTCGGATAGGCATTTCTTCATGCCCGACTCGCGTCTCAAGACTCTTCATGACGAGTTCGCTGACTACACTGAAAACGAGCCAAACGATCGCGCCCGAGTGTTGGACTGTTTCGTTCGGTACCGCATGAAACTCCGCATAAACTTTTTAAATAACTTATTGAAAGTGCATTTCAATATAAAACATTATTTTAAAATTAAAATTAGACAAAAATGTCTTTTTCTCATTTTATTTTCACAAAGGTAGACAAATGATTGATGCACTGAAACTATGGGTTCAATTGTTAAAATTCTATTATGAATCAGTTTGGATGTGGATTTCCAAAATTTTGTTCGTGGACACAAATGTCTATTTCCATGGACTATTGTCATGTTGCTTATTTGAAACAAACAAAATAATTTTCGTAGTGTAATGGTTTATATTAATAATTTAATGACTATATTTGTTTTTTAACTTAATAATTGGTCTTCTGTTCTCACTTTATTCTATTTTTAATTTTGCGTTTGTTTTTTAATTGATCGCACCTTGAAATTCTGAGATGTCAGTCAAACAAAAGACTTGCGTCACTTTGGATATCACGTTTCTTTGTTGTGTTTTTTTTAATTCCAATTTTTAAATTCAACCCTTGTTTCCACAACAGTATATAAAAGGTTTATCTTAAAACATTGTTTTTCTGAATTAATTGAAATCAATAACCAATAACCAATTGTAAAATTTCTTTACATAAACATCTTCACAAAGTTGAAGCTCAAACTTGAGAGGCAGATAATTGGCAAATGGTTGATCAGACGAATTGGTCGATTGGTAGTAACCAAATTCTGTACACGCTTGATATATCCACGCACGAGCATCTGCATTGACACTGTCAAAATCAACAGACAACAGCTCTTTGATTGCTTGATTTGCTGGACATGTTAGCGTGCACTTCTTTCTGATCAAGTAAATTGATTTCCCAAAGCTCTTTCTTAACATTTTACAAAATTACTTGAAAACTTATATTACTGGTATTAATTGAAAATTTATTTTGATGACAAAAGTATTTTTTGTGGTTAAAAAAAGAATGGCCTTTATACTTTTTCAGATTTTAAAAAGGTTAATAAAAGAATATTTAATGACTTACAGTTAACTTTATATTATTTATCATGGAGGAACATTTGTATCGAGATCTTCTGTACGAAATTAATTTTCATCTAAATCGTTCGCAGACTGTTCAACTGTTACATTAGTATCCAGACTTTACCTCTAAAAACATCTGAACAATCAAACTGTGCAATATATAAATCATGAAGATATCCGAGAATCTCTTTTTCCTGTCATTAAACAAATAATAAAAGCAGTAATTTATTTAATTTTTACAATTATGAATATTCCAAATAGTGAGATATATTATCAACAAATGTGTCGTCTGTGTGGAGAATGTTGTGAGATGTGTAAAGTAAAGTGGTCAGTGCATGGTCAGAGAAGGTGGAGTTGTGGTTAAATTGGTGTTGTAGTGTTGAGGAGATAGTCACGAGGGTTGCGATTGTCTTCAATGCCGAGTTGACGTTGTTTCTTCTGGCTTGCTAGGAGACCGAAATGTTGAGTGCGGATGTGTCTGATTACATCGCTTTGATTTATTGAAACATATCCACACATGTTCCAGGTACATTTGAAAGGTTTGACCTTTTGATGAGTTCGTTGATGAGCGTCAAGATGAACTTTTTGGTTGAATGACTTGCCACAACCAATCCAGTCACAACCGAAAGGCTTGACACCGTTGTGACTTCGTTGGTGAACCTCGAAATTGCCCTTATGGTTGAATGATTTGCCACAGTTGTTGAATTGACAAGTAAAGATTGTTGAGTTTGTTGGCTTGGGATGGACGGATTTCTGATGACTCAATATTTCCGCTCGAAGTGTGGCCACTCGATCATCGTGACAATCATCATAGCCACACTTGAATTGACCTTCGAAGTGATTCAAATGTAGATGATGATACAAATGATTCTGAGACTTGAAAGTCTTTGTGCAGTGAGGACATGGCCAGATGGAGATGTTCGAATGATTGTTCTGAACATGATTGCCCAAACCATTCCAACCCCTATAAAACAAATCAATTAAACCAACTCAACACCACCACACCACACTCACCATTGCTCAAACCGTTCGTTGCATCCTTCAGCCAAACATCGATAAGGCGAAATGTGATGTATAACTCGCAAGTGATCGTGCAACTCGACTCTGTTCGCAACCTCATCCTCACAGCCATCCTCGGTGCATTTCAACTTGACAATCTCAATCTTGTAATGTCCACTTTGATCTTCTTCACCCAACTCAGTTTCATCGTCACTGTCTTCACTTTGTTCGACGCCTTTTTCTCCTTCTCCACTCGAGTCAATTCCATTTGGATCGTCACCATCACTTAAGTCAACTCTTGATTGAGGGGTCATTTGATCAGCGTTCGTTGGGCGATCCAAAGAAGAAGACACTCGAGTTCGCTTCGAGCTCGTCATCGGACCAGGAGAGGACACTTCGCCGCTTGTCAAACTATTCTCGAATGAAGAATTTTCGGTAACTTGTGATTTGCTTACTCGTCTTCGTTTACGAGTTTTAGACTGTTTCGAAGTTGGCGATTCGTTCTGGCAGTCATTGTCTGGCTCGTTAGGCTCGTGATCAGCTTTGTCCACTTGTTGGTCAACACTTTGTTCAATCTGTGAGCTGTTGGTCAGTTGCATTTGGCAGTTGGCTGATGGAGACAGCTCAAACACAGACTGCATTGGCCTGTTGACTTGATCACGTGATAGAATGTCCTTTGGCTCAGCTAAATTGGCCTGAATCACTTCATCGGCATTGGCTGGATCATCGATTTGCATCGAGTTGTCGTCATCATCACTCACCAATTCTTTCTTCACCAAACGTAGGTCAAATCCACAGTCGTCCTCATGATCATCTTCATCATATTCCTCTTTAATTTCTTGTTTGATTATATCCTTCACATCTTCATCATCCGATTCTGCTTTGATGTATACAGGAACATATTCTTGTTTGATGAAAATGTCATGATCCTCTTCGTGTTCTTCTTTTATTTCTACCTTCACATCTTCATCGTCCGATTCAGTTTTGACCGTCACCTGATTGGTTAATGTGCCTGTGCCAATATCAACAAATGTAAATAAGTCAAATACAAACAACCGAACCAAACTCACCATCTTCATATTCTCGTTTGATGAAAATGTCATGATCCTCTTCGTGTTCTTCTTTGATTTCTACTTTCACCTCTTCATCGTCCCAATCGGTTTTGACCGTCACCTGATTAGTTAATGTGCCTGTGCCAATAGCAACAAATGTAAATAAGTCAAATACAAACAACCGAACCAAACTCACCATCTTCATATTCTCGTTTCATGTTATACTGCACCATCAAATCATCATATTTCTTCTTCTCTTGTTCCTTCATCTCCACCAGTTGTGCTCGTAATTGATCATTCTCACTGCATAGCACTCGTTCACGGTCCACAAGTTGACCCATTTGCTCACGTAACGAGTGATGCATTCCACAATTTGCCTGGTCCTTGTCTGCAGCTGCGTGACCATTCATGACGAGTAGATGACAATTGACCAATGTAGATAGATTGATGGGAGATAAGGAACAGGCAAAAAGTGAAGAGGACAAGACGAAATGTGGTGAGGAAATATGTTAACTCGAAGCACACAGTCAATGTGAGCGAGAGAGGACAAGACACAACAACTGCAAGTGCCACTATTTCCACCCAAACAGAGTGAAAATAGTTGGCAGGCTGAGACAAGTTGTTCAGTTGTTGTGTGTTGTGCTGTGTCTGTCTGTCTGCTCACTGTCGCTCTCATTTCTATTTGATCACCACGACCGATTCTACTTTTGCTCCCTTTCCCGAACCCAACTTGACCCGATCTCATCTACGAACAAATGAATCGTCATCACAAGTTACTTGAAGAAATGGGTCATCTAAAGGACCGTGAACGTGCGTTGCTTAGTGAAAATGATCAATTACGCCGACAACTGGTGGATTTGAAGCAACAAGAGAAGAAGAAATATGATGATTTGATGGTGCAGTATAACATGAAACGAGAATATGAAGATGAGGGTCTCAACAGTGAAGGTATGACTGTGAAGGAAGAAATTAAGGAAGAAATAAAAGAAGAAGGAGATGACGGACTGGACAAACAAGGTATGACTTGTTGGTTGGTTGTATTTGACTTATTTACATTTGGTGATATTTGCACAGGCACATTAACCAATCAGGTGACGGTCAAAACTGAATGGGACGATGAAGAGGTGAAGGTAGAAATCAAAGAAGAGGATGGAGAGGATCATGACATTATCATCAAACGAGAATATGTCCCTGCATACATCAAAACCGAATCGAATGATGAAGATGTGAAGGTAGAAATCAAAGAGGAAGATGATCATGACGATGACTGTGATCGATTTGTGGTGAAGAAGGAAGAGGTGAGTGATGATGATGACAACTCGATGCAACTCAACCATCCACTCAATGAAGTGGTGCAGGCCAATTTGAATCAACCAATCGACACCTCATCACGTGATCACACCTCAAATGGCGATCAGTCACAGTCGACTCGAGTGGTCCAATCGAGTGACGCACAGACAAACATGGATCAAGTGATGAGTCACGAGAATGGATCGGGACACGAACAAGACTTGGATGGAGGTGACGAGATGGCCAGTCACGATGGTTCGGTGGTCGTATCGAATGAGCCATCGACCAGTGCTCGACCACGATCGAATCGAGTCACATCGAAACAGTCAACTGCTTCCACTGCTCGCAAACTCAACAAACGAAAACAATCTCAACCAAATCGAACTGTGAAGAGATCGAAGAAAACTGTTGAGGTGAATGATGATGGAGAAGATGGTGACGACATTGGCGATGAGGATAGTGAAGAATCAAAGACTAAAGTGCTCCATTTGAATTGTACCCAGCCAAATTGTAATGTCAAGTTGGATTCATTGGTCCGTTTGCACGATCACTTGCGCACTGTTCATCAACTTTCTCCTATTCGTTGTTTTGCCACCAATTGCAATGCACGATTCGATATTCCGTAAGTGAACATTATAGTTTCACATTAAATTGACCTAGTTTTATTTTGTCAGACCACAGATTCGTGATCACATCAAACTGAGTCATTCTCAAAGTACTCAATTCGACTGTGCAGTATGCCACAAAGAATTTGAATCACAACATAAAACTTACGTTCACTGGTACCATTATCATTTGACTGGTCAATTCAAGTGCAATTTCGTCAACGACTGTGCCCATGTGACTGACACACGTCTCAAGATGACAACTCATCAACTAACCAAACATCAATCGAATAATTTCCACTGCACCCACCCTGGATGCACTGCATCATTTGGCTGTAATTCTCTCTTGAAAGCACACGAACTGACTCATCTCGCCACTAATCAATTTCACTGCAATTGGCCTCACTGCAGCAAGCAATGCAAAAAACGTTCAAATCTGGTCAAACACATTCGAATGCAACACTTTGGACTGCCCCAGTCAATGAAAGAACAAAAGGAGAAGAACATTGTGGACCTGCGAGACCCGAACGAATATGTTCGAGTGGTGGTGGACGAGTGATGGTCGAGTTGAAACGATTCTAATTTGTTGTATTGTCTGTCAAAACAACCATCTATATTAACACTTAACACTTTTCTTTTCTTTTCCCCCAAGATTTATCTTTCTCACAATTTACTGTTAGTGTCAATTTGTTTGTTCATTGTTCACTGATTGATCTAATCTTCAAATGTATCTTTGCCTGAGTATTACCATAATAAACATAAATGGTCCTTTGTTGAATCGATATTAGATTTTGATTGGGTCATGTCAATGTTTGGGGTAATACTAAATTGAGTTCGGTCAAATGAATTACTCACCATCTATGTTGCTCTCATTCGATGACTGTCTCGACGAATCTAATGTTTGCTTCACTTATGATCCACTGGTGGAAATTTCTGTTTCAATGGGAAAAGTTGTTAGTGTTGAGGAGATAGTCACGAGGGTCGCGATTGTCTTCAATGTCGAGTTGAAGTTGTTCCTTCTGGGTTGCTGGGAGCTTGAAATGTTGAGTGCGGATGTGTCTGATTACATTGCTATGTTGTGTTGAAGCATAGTCACATTTCTTCCAGGTACATTTGAAAGGTTTGACTTTTTGATGAATTAGTTGGTGACGATCCAGACTAACTTTTTGTGTGAATGACTTGCCACAACCAATCCAGTCACAACAAAAGGTTTGACTCCACTGTGACTTTGTTGGTGAACCTCAAAATTGCCTTTTTTGTTGAATGATTTGCCACAGTTGGGGAATTGGCAAGTGAAGATGGTTGTATTGGGATGGACAGATCTCTGATGGCTCAATATTTCCGATCGAAGTGTGGCCACTTGATCATAGTGACATCCACCATAACCACACTTGAATTGACCTTCGAAGTGATTCAAATGTAGATGCAGAAACAAACGATTTTGAGTATTAAATGTCTTGGTGCAGTGAAGACATGGCCAGGTGGAGATGTTCGAATGATTGTCCCGAACATGTGGACCAAGTTCACACCTTTAAACCAACTCAACACCACCACATCACACTCACCATTGCTCAAACCGTTTGTTGCATCCAACAGCCAAACATCGATAAAGAGATGTGATGTATAACTCGCAAGTGATCGTGCAATTCGACTCTGTTCGAAACTTCAGTATTACAGCCATCCTCAGTGCATTTCAACTTGATAGTCCTAATCCTGTAATTTCCACCTTCATCTTCATCATCACCCAACTCGGTTACACTGTCCAACCACGATTCTCCGTCTTTTACTTTGTTCGACGCCTTCTCCTCCTTCTCCATTTCCATTTCGATCGTCGCTTTCACTTAAATCAGCTTTTGATTGAGTGCTCATTTGATCAACATTCGTTCGGCGATCCAAAGAAGAAGACACTCGAGTTCGCTTCGTGCTCTTCATTGGACCAGGAGAGGACACTTCGCCGCTAGTCAAAATATTCTCGAACGAAGAATTTTCGGTAACTTGTGATTTGCCTGGGCGTCTTCGTTTGCGAGTTTTGGATTGTTTCGAAGTTGACGATTTGTTCTGGCCGTCATTGGCTGGCTCGCTTGGCCCATGATCACCTTTGTCCACTTGTTGGTCATTCATGGAACCTTGATTCGTTCCATTGGACTCCTCGTGTAAATATTCGTTGTGGTTGTCATTGAGTTCTTCGCCATCCTCAGGTCCGATGACATTTTCTTCTTCACTTTCCACCTCTTCCTTGACTTCAGTCTTGACTTGAGTCCAAAGTTGAACAGACTGTCCGTTATCGGGATCCAATTGCCAAGTTTCAACGATTTCCTCCTTAATTTCTTGCTTCACAATGAAATCGTCAGATCCACGATCACAATCCGAGTCGGTGATGTTTTGTGCATCTTGTTCCATCTTGACTCGTTTACACATTTGGACTGACTGTTGACTGTTTGATGCATCTAGACAATGCACAGAAATGCACTAAATTATGTCAACATTCAACAACAAACTACAATTGCTTACCTTCAGTCTTGATGTTCGTGTCAATGATTGAACTTGATGTAGGTACGTCCTTGCTGCTGTAGACTGCAGAAGGAATTGGTTCGACAGTAGAGAGATAGTTCACTTGTTCGTTGTCACTAGTCGATGAGTTGATAGTCGAAGGTGGAGGGACATTTGTGTCGAGACCATTCACGTGTTCTGTACGAATTTCACTTTCACTTAGATTGTTTGCAGACTCAACTATAACATTATCACCAACTTCTAATTCGTCCAAATCGTGTGACTGTTGGTTGTTTGCAGTGACACCTTCGAGTATGGTACGAATACGATTAGGCAAGTCACTCAAATCGCGTCGATCGTCCCACTGTGCCATCAGATTGTTGATTTGATCGAGAGCAGACTGAGCACACTTCGAATTTGTTGACCTCTTCCTTCAACGAACTAAATCGTCGGTCTATTAGTGACTCAACATCACGCTTCAGTTCTGTCTGGTTCAGGTCAATTAGACTTTCGAGTCGATTCCCAGATGCAACGAACTCGTTTTCATTTGACATTGTGAGGAGAGATGAGACCAATCACAGAGAGAACCAAACAGAAGAGGAGAGCCGTCGGTGGTTGGTGGCGGAGAAGTGACAAAGGCGGTGTTTCGGTAGGACAGCTTGCAACACAAACAAAACAGCTGACTGTGCCTGTGTGCTGACAATCCGATGCCTCTCTCTCCACTCGGTCTGT